>LS041940.1:6868-20012 GCA_900241095.1 Acartia tonsa | reverse complement strand
ACAAAAAAAATAGCCAATGAGAGGCCGTTATTGACCAATGGTAAAATTTATAGTGGCCTCTCATTGGCTATTTTTTTGTTACGTCATAATCAGTCAGACACTATTACTGTGTTCCATAAACATTAACTATAATACGACAATAACTCTAGATGAGTAAAAAATTGCTTATTGACTATTCACTGAAAAAAAGGAAATAAGGCCGTGCAATTACAGCGTAACAACCTTCAATTGGATTGAAGGTCGGTTTTTTGAACATCTAAATTCTGAGATTAAAAATGTATAAAAGTTTTGAACTTTAAGAATTTGGGTGCCACACATTGATATGATCAACTCCTTTACATTTTTGTTCATACAAAATAAAGAATTTTTTATTCAATGGTTCACTCACTTCATGGTGATTTGGATGCAGAATAGCCTAACAAAATTATGTTAATCTAATTTTACTTTACGCAGTCAAAAAATGCTAAAAATAGTTTTAAAAACTGAAAAACCCAAGCAGTAAATGAATGTTTTCTTCAAGCCCTTAAAATATTACATATAACTGCTTTTAGGTTAAGGATAAGCTTCCATAAAAAGCAAAAATTAAAGGGAACAATTCTTACATAAAACTTTATTTTTAAACAGGAACAAAAAAGCAAGATTGGAATTTGCTTCGCTACTTATATATGTACATACTTTTCCTCGTATTCATAAAATTATTTTTTTTATTTTGCTAAAAGTAAAGTTTTAGGTAGATTGTAAAATCACTCCTTAGCTTGATAAAATCTTTCTATACATAACCAACACCTAAGCGAAAATACTTTACAGTAAAAATGCTTAAATTTATTTTTCTAAGAAAAAGATATTTTGTGGTATACAAAAAGTATTTTAATGATAAGTAAATATGCTTGGGATATTCCTACATTTTGTGTTTTTAGTTAAATCTAAACTTTTAACTATGCTAAAAAAATAAGCAAATATTTTATGGTTTTTAACAAACACTTCTTCAAAAAACAAGCTGCTCTAAAACCTCATAGACAATGTTGGATTAAACAAGGGTATTTTTTTCATAACAATGCAGCTCCAACCAATAAGCAACACTATTTATAGAAACAAAACAGTAGACTGAAATAGTGAAATATTCTTTAAAATCATAATTCATCAGTAAATCAAAAGGCAATTTGTGAATGTGTCTTTCTTTGTCGGGTTTATGCACTTTGCAATGCATAAACAAAGATAAGCCTTGTTTATAGAGTAGCGCTAATAAAAGTTGTTTTTCTTTGATAATTTTCTAATACATATAAGATATAATGTCTAGGAGAGGGGGGGGCATGATATAGCCTAAAACCAGCCTAAGACTAAGATTCAAAAACAAAATAGCCTAAAAACTATGTAAAGCTTCTCTAAAATGCATAATCGGTTCAATAGTTTTTAACGGACAAACACCTTACTACTTTGTGTCGGATAAAAATAAGATAAGATCATAATTAAGATTTAAAACTAGCAACTTTAAAATTGCAACTCCTCAATAACAAAAATATCACACGTCTGGCATTTAAAATGATTGAATCATCAAACTTTTTTCAAACCTTGTAATTGAAGTAATGGCTTAAAATTATTTTAAGGCATAAATATGAGATGTAAAAAAATCATTCTTTTATTTTTAAAAACTATAACTTAAAACGGAATGAAATGCTTTTCGCTTTCATGTATGTTGTTCTTTAGTTTTATTTTTGATGAGCAGCTATCTAAAGGCCTCAATCTCAGTTTTAAAATGTAAAGGGAAAACATTATTTTTTGAGGGGGTTATTTTCATTACAGGGTTTGGGAGTGAGGGTGTCCTCACCCAAAACAGTTACAGATTTTGTTCGACCTCTAAAAAGATTTCATGTAAAGGATAGCCATATCTTTCCAGCAGTTAGCGAGATCATTCGCTACAGTTGGACAGATAGACTAGACATCTTCTTACTAATAATTGAATTTAAGACTTCTACTGTTATTTTCTTGAGTTTTTACGCATTAAATTGTTGTTATACTCCTTTGGAACGTTGGTTACTGTTTTATCTTTTAATTATTCTACCTTCAGATTAATTGAATGATAATTAAAATTAATTGCTAATATTTTTAGACGCGAAGCTTTTCTACATTAGAGTTTTTTTATCGTCTTATATTTTTTAAACTTACTGTAATAAGTATTTTTCAGCAGGGATATAAAGGGATAAAACAATGGACGATAAATTGTTGTACATCCCCAATGATGATAAACAAAATTACCCTCTATGTAGATTTAATAAATGGTTGAAGTTTGAACACTACCAGCTTGAAACCGGTCAATCAAAAATTAAATAAAATTACCAAATTGTTTTGAGCTAATTAAATATCGTGTTAAGACTTTGGGCACCAGTATAAATTACAGTCCAATGGCACCCTCCTCCCTGATTTTGCAGCCTTTTAAATTAATTATGAATGTTGTCATTCTTGTTTGTCTATTCTATGTCGCTTACATAACATATATATTTAACAGACACGTGTACAGAGATTTCTCCTGATTTCTAAAGGGTGTTGAAGACTACTACCCCCCCCCCCTCCCCCTCCTCCAAGTGTAAGATGTGATAATTATTAGTCAAATTCTTAAATAACTTACTGTTTTTTAAACTTTGAAGGACAGCTAATCATTTGTTATACTATACATTTTTTCATTAAGTAAACATATTTTTGTGAATATGATATTGGAAGGGGGGGGGGGGCGAAATTGTATAACACCCTTTTAGAAAATTAATGTGAATTGTGAAAGAGATAGTCTAAGCTTTAATAGTGAATATAATACAAAGTTTTTTATTAAAGATTTTTTAGGACTCGTTAGCCGCGCTTTAGCCACCAGTAAGCTTACGCGTGGCTGCCGAGAGCTGATTTTTTCCATTAAAATTTCATTTTCTTTCTTTCTAAAATTGAAATACCTAAAAAATTAAATTGAATCCTAGAGAATTTAATCATACTAAACCTAAACTCAGTGGGCATTTTGAGGGTTATAAAGAATTGCAACATAAATAATGCAGCCTCAAAATTACTCTTTATGGACCCTTAACTATGTAGACTATTAATCATAACAAGGATGATAACATCCATAAAAGTTATGCGAAAAAAATTTAAAATTGGAAAACACGAACATTAACAATGTAGAGTAACAACAAATTTTAACAAAATGTTAATCAAATGTCTAAACTAAAATCTAATTTAATTTTACTTAAAAGGCTTAAATTTACAATGTTTGATATCAATAGAATGTTTTTAAATTTTCATGCCTTTATTAGCGTTTAGTTGTGGACTTACGGACACCACCAAAATGTCAAAATGTAGCGAAGCTTTGCTCTCTACAACCCCTTCTTTTCTACTTCTCTTGCATTCAAATTATACGCCCAAAAAAAAGTTTTACACAGAGTGGCGTGACAGTACATCAAGAAATGCGGGAACGCTAGTGGCGTCTGTGTGTGTGGCGCTTACGCTAGGCGCCACTAAGCGCCATAGAGTATAAATATCCGTAGCAACTATTGTAAAGTATCAATCTTGTTTAGACCATCAAATTATAAACATGCAGGTATTACAACTACAACAGCAAAATATTCTACTATTTTAGTATTGTGAAAACTTTAATTTTTTCGTGAAAAAGTGATTTTCTAATTTTATCATTAGTTATAAACAATGAGATTTAGTTTTACACTTCTGCAATGAATATCATTTTGTAATTTTCTCATAAATTTATTAATCAATTAAACAAACATTATGACGTACAGAGGTTTGATATGGACAAACTAAAAAAAAACAATTTACATGTAATGTTTTTACTCTTTAAGTTTTTACACCAATTTCACAAAAATTAAGATTCATTATTGTTTCAGGTGCTGGCTCTCTTCGCCCTCATTCCCCTGGCCGCCGCCGTGCCCGCCTCCCCCTACCACCCCGCCCCGGCCTACGGCCACGCTCCCGCCTACCACCAGCCCGCCACATACTTCCATCCCGCCCCCTCTTACGGCTACGAGCACCCCAAGCACAACTGCTCCGTCCAGGATGTTGTTGAGGCCGCCGAAGTGTGCACCCCCGCCCTCGCCACCGAGTGCGCCCCCGTCGAGCTTGCCAGGAAGAATGTCGTCGACAAGGAGCAGTGCTACCCCGTGACCAGGACTGTCTGCACTGAGTCCATTGAGGAGATCGACAACGAGGTGTGCACCTACACCAACCAGCCCAAGACTGAGACCACCACCGCTAAGACCGTTGAGGTAAGTACATTCACCTAAATAGATTAATAGAAGATTTAGAAGTCCCCACCCCCCCACACTCAATTAGATGTCTTGTACAAATAAGGGTTGTAGATTCAGGTTTAACTCAATTTTTCTGCCATTGTCCTCTACCAAGTCATAAAAGACACACAATTTTTTTGTCTATTTGTATTAGGATTACAATTGAGGAGAATTGGGAACAAAAAAATATTTATCAATGCATTGATCTTTCACTAAACTAACTATTGTTATCTTTTTTAGGTTAGCTTCAAGAAGGAGTGCAAGACCCAGATGGTTACTGTGTGCCAGCCCGCTGCCTACGGATATGGTCACGGTTATGGCCACAACTACTGCAAGGAGGTCGCCCAGGAGACTTGCTACAACGTTCCCGTCCTCACCGTTGTTGAACCCGAAGTCCAGGTAATCCATCAGATGATTAGGTCTAATGATAAACTATTTTTTTTGGTTGTTAAAAACATCTGTAATGAAAACAATTGCATTCATAAATTCCGGTAGCATTGGTAAATGTGAAAATAAAATTTTCTGAGACTTTTCCAACAGTTTTCTATTAACCCTTCTGCAAACAATTCAGTGTATTCCCTATCCCCTTTCTAGCTATGGTTGTTGGGCTAAATCATATAAAGTTTCTTTGGTTAGCCTAGAATTTAGGTTGGATTTTTCTTTATGTCTATGTAAAGCCAAGGTAACCCTAACCCACAGGCTAGCCAATGCAATTTTATAGGTTTTGGCTATCTCCGGTGATAATTCGTGAGTGACAGACTTACTGACAAACACAATTTTTTCCTTTGCAACATATACTTATTTATTTAAATTAGGACAACCCCTAATTTTTAAAAAGTTTTCAGTTTCATTTTAATTCTAACCTGTCTTAACATTATAATTTATCGGTATAGGTTGTGTACCCCGAGCCCATCAAGACCTGTGTGAACAAGCCCATCCAGCTCCCCAGAATCGCCTGCGAGGACCTCACCGAGGAGAAGTGCATCACCGTCCCCGAGATCGAGCCCGTGACCGAGTCTGTCGACAAATGCGTGACCGGTCTGACCGCTCCCGCCTGCCAGGCCGTCGAGCTGACCCTCCCCAAGCAGGTCTGCGTCGAGCTGATCTACGGCCATGCCGAGGACCAAGCCCCAAGAGAGAAGGTTGAGGCCAAGGAACCCTACAACTCCGAGGCTTAAGTAACCCATCTGACGCTAACATCCCACCCTTCACCCCTCCCCCCTCAACAAAACGGCTTAAACAAGAACGAGAATAAACAAAGAATCAGAATGGAAATTTTGAAAAGAAAATGCCCTGATGATGTCATAACATGATAACTTATTTATTTATTTATTTTCGATATTGAAATAAAGATTGAAACCATTTAATCATTTGTTTTAAAAAGTACACATCTTGTGTAGTAAAACTCTATAATTACGTCTCAAAATATACCTATGCTTATATCTAGTGGCTTTAAAGTTAATGTTTGTTGTCCTATTTATTGAACTCTTACACTAACATTTATGAACAATGGCATCCTTGTTTGACTTATAATTTGACCCTTCACATGATTGCAACCTAGCCCTTGTAGAGGCCTAAACCTTGCGGAAGCCTAACGACTATAATAAACTTAAACAAACTATAATAAACATCCCAAGGCAACCTAACCTATTAAACAACTATTTGGTTAAATCTTCAATTTTTTTCTCAAAGTTATTTGTTTTGTTTGTCATAACCTTACAAACAAAAA
The DNA here is from genome assembly GCA_900241095.1 of Acartia tonsa. Taxonomy (NCBI): domain Eukaryota; kingdom Metazoa; phylum Arthropoda; class Copepoda; order Calanoida; family Acartiidae; genus Acartia; species Acartia tonsa. The sequence continues at coordinate 14,009 of LS041940.1, read as the reverse complement.
CAGAATCTTGAACAAGGATGAGAATGTAAGTAGCTACGCTCAAGTAAACATGTCATGAACTTGTGAGCATCCACTTCCTACTTCTCAATTGATTGGTTGACTTCACATTTGTTAAATTTTGTGTACTAAATGGTATTGCTAGTAGTGTCGTGCACACGGTTAGGCCAACGGGATGCGCAAAAATATGACAGCCCCTTAAAAAAAATTTGGAGATGTTTGAGCTTTCGGGGGGTGTAGTAGAGACAAAACGAGTGTAATTTTATGGTCAGGGTGGTGTAATCACTACCTAGATTGTATTATATAGCAAACACAATTAATATAAGATATAAATTCTGAACATCACATGATATATAGGGATTTTTTCTGACAGGTATACAGATGTTTGTGGGGAAAAATAAAGATAACTGTCAAACTTCTCTGAGTTGGGTTGATAAATCCCCGTTCAGGACACCTCTGACTGCTAATATCCTATTATATAAAGTATTATTATATGTATAAACACAGTTTAATTTTTTAACTTTCTTTATTGATGGAATACATATGTTTCTCTATAAAAATAGATCATCAGTTCCAATTAAGATGTATAAAGTAAGAGTTAAAAAAATATATGTCCTTGCATTTTGAATCCTTTTAAAAGACTAAATAAGAAAGAAGTGTTAGAAAATTATACCCCCTGCGGGGTTTTTTACTGCTTATATCCTCTTGGGGTTGGGGGGGAATTAGCATCTTTATATAAAACGGGGGAGGTGTTTAAAGAGAATCTTTAAAGAGAAAAATATAGGTCATATTTTATCATTTGCAGTTTTAAAATAGGATATAGGCTAGGTTGTGGAGAAGGTGATCAGTTCAGATCTCGGCTCAACACCGCGTCATAGCTAAATATATTAACATTGGTTTCTACTGCTGCTATGTCAGATGCACGACATAAATAGTTAGAGAATGGGGAATGCCTTGGTTAAAAGCAGGCGCAACTAATTACAATGCAAAGTTAGAATTTCCAGACAAAGGTCGTGCGTGCAATAAAAGGGTTGGTTGTCAACTTGTCATGAGGGCCATACCAGGCCAATTGGTACTTCTTTATTATTGTATTTTAAAAAGTCATTAAATAATAACTTTAAGTTAATAATAAGTTTTTACGCATATTATAAGATTTAAGACATTTAATATTTTTTTTTTTATTTGTAGGTGTTAATTTTTAAAGCTTAAATCTAAGTTTTCAACAACAAAATTTGCGTACCTGACCGAAGTGAAGCTGGTAGCCCCCCACTTGCCAACAATTCCAGCCGACTTGGCGGCCACTGGTTTATTACATTGTTCCTGCATCATCCTAAAATTTAAATATCACAATTTATTGCTCAAGTCTACCTATTAATTTTTTATTGGAGCCACTAAACGCCAACTTCAAACCTCTTCAAAGATATGGCAAATATCATAATAGAATTAATAATCCAATTTGTAGATAAAAATATTGATGGAAAAGTTTGGACACTCTGTTTTGTGCAACTCGATCAAGATTTGATACAAGTCCCCAAAGATTTTAAGTCAACAAATAAAAGAATGTGATTTTAAAATTTTGGGGACAGTTAAATGTTCCTTTCCTATCTGATGACAAATATAGTCGAATAACAATAAATTAACATATATGATGATAATCATATTTAATGGATTGTTTATTGCAGGTATAGGAGTATGGACGATAGATTGACCCAAAATTATAAAAACAAAATTCAGCATTTGTTAGATTGCAAGTAAGGAAAGTAAAAATTGAGAAAATGTCATTTTCAATAAGATAAATATTTAAATGTTTCGGGGGTGGACTCATTTATCTGCCGTTGTCCTCTCCCTCTCTGGGTCATACAAATGAAATCCTAAGAAATCGCGGACTAACCTGTCAAAAGGATTCGAGGATTTGCTCCCCTTTTTGCCTCTGAACGCCATGGTGTATTCTTACACACAGGCTGACAGCGGTCAAGTAAGAAGGGTAAAGCTGGGAAGAAAAAAATTACAACTTGATATTGCTATCTCGTCACATTATTAAAAACATCTGAAAAATTATAGAAAATAAAACGATTTGGCATATGTTAAATAGTAACGTAGCAACATAAAAAACAGCAATCACAGAACATGCCAAAAAATTAGGAATATTTGTAGGAAAGACAAATAAAGTGAATTATAGAGAAGCTACGCTAGTCAGGCACAAAATATTCAATAATAAGCGTTTCAATTAAGTGTTCAGTTCAATTACATATATATAATGTATCACACAGGGGTGTATATTTTCAAAATTATGTTGAGCGGCAGCAGCAGCTGGGCGTAGCTCAGCTGCTGTTTTCTTTGAAACAAATGTATGGAAATTATAAAATATAAACTATTAGATAAGAAAATTGACTGAATGCACTACAGCTTCATTGATTTTTCCATTTTTTCTACTTATCATTATCATGTATTATTAATATTATAATATATCAATGTCAGATCAGGTTTTTGGCAGCCAGGGAAAAAATAAATCTTGTGCAGAATATACACCCATGGTATCACAATAGGTCATTATTTCAATCCCATCCCCTCTACTTCACTTTTATCATTTGCTATTGTGTTTTATGAGAAAAGGAAAAACTTTGCAAATGTGATATTATGCTAAAATGAATTTTCATGCTTGAATACAGTTACTTGGTACAATAATTTAAAATCAAACAATCACAGGAATTTTGAGTTCATAATGCTTTTAGATTAGGTATATAAAAATTTCCTCTCAGAATAGAAAAAATAGCTAAAATTCTAAAAATAAGTCTTAAATAAATATACTTTAATAAGCTATCACTTAATAACAAGCATTCAAATCCACCTTAAATATAGTTAAGAATGAAAAGTTTGAACGTTAATATAAACAAAATTTTCTTCTACCTCCTCCCATACCTATAGGTTTCAGTCTATCTAAATACCGACAAAAAATCCATTGTTTGATTGGCCCCAACACTTGTGTTAGCTTGCTGTTGAATATTATGTTGTTGTTCCACCTCTTGTTGTTGTTGTGGCGTATAAATTCTTCTCAGTGTCCCCTCCATTCCATCAAAACTCTGGTTGTTTTCTTTAGATCCTTGAAACCTATGCAATAACATACAAGTACAATAGCATCCAAAAGATGAACAATTGGGTATAGTCCCTTTCGTGGCAACGCCTCATAAGGGGCGTTTCGTTGTATTTTCACATTAGTCTTTATAGGTTATTTTAGGTTATGTAAGGCTAAGTTGGGTTAGATGATTGCCCCACAGAGTTAGGATAATAACTACGAAAATACGACGAAACGCCCCTTAAGAGGCGTTGACACGAAAGAGATTATACCCGAACAATTGCGCTCTCCAATCTACCTTCTCTCTATTTTAGGATAAGATGATTTTTTATTGTTGACGACAGCAAGAGAAATGTGTTGATTGAATTGAAGATATATGAGAAGAATAATAATAGGAAAAATACTGGCTATGAAGTCAAATAGATTTAATTTCTGTGAAGTTATCATGCTGTCTAATTCTATGTCAATGTGTTATCCAATACAATTTTTTGATTGATTAATTACCCATTGTTTCTCAGGGTATGGACCCAAGTAGTCATGGAGTAGGCTGAGACACTTTTGTATAGCTACTACAATACTAATGGTTGGATGTGTTTCAGAGTTGATCAAACTTGCAATGCCCCAAGAAAGGTGAGCACCATTCTTTACGTGGTGGCAGCGGTGGGATTCGAACCCTCGCCCTTTTCATAAAAATCAAGGTGATTTTCTGCACGACAAAATACATAAAATAGAATTGTACCTGTAAAAGTCTACGCAGTATTTTACATTTGATTCTTGAATGCTTGTTAGTTGTTGTTTAAATTCTATGGGCGCTTCCAGCCAGATTTTAAAGTCTCGACCTTCTATCAAAACCATTAATACCTAGAAATAAATCGCTGTTTAATTTCCTGGATATAGAAAGAAAAAGAAGTAGCGGATTTCGTCGTATTTTCACAGTAGCTTTTGATAGGTTACTTTAGGTTAGGTTAATGTCAATGATTGCCCCGCAGGGGCTATAATATTAATTAGGAGGAAAACTACTGTGAAAATACGACGAAACCAGCAATTTAGTTTTCTTTCCATGATCCAATTCCCCTTATATTTGAATATGATGTATTTAATGCATTTCTTGCATACCACTACTTACTAAAGATATAGCTCCGCTTCCTAACAATAATATCTTACTTGTTGTTGTACAATCATTGTATCAACTGCTTCTCTGTTCTTTTCCAGACTTAGGAAACAATATCTTGCTGTAGCAGTGCTTGTTGAGTGAACATCTGACAACATTTATTCGATTTTTAACATGTTATGTACAGAACAAACCAATATTATGGTTATTTTCTTAGTGAACACCGACTTTTCCCTCTTTATTTTTTTGAGAAAATACTTATATGTAACCCCTAGAGTGCTTTCAGTCTATGTGGTACAAACCCTGCAGGGCTCTTGTAACCTTTACTTAGCATAACCTAAAAAAAAAAGCATCAAATTTACGTTTTTATTTAGGACCAATAAACAAAATTGGAAAACAGAATACTGAATTATTTCTGAATTTCAACTAAAATGGAATAATTTCCTAGAGGATGTCTGGTAGCATTAAATATACAAGGTTCATATTCCAATAATAATCGTTTATCTTGGACTGAAGGATTTTCTTGGTTTTCATCCATTTCTTGTGTATGAAGCACTGCAATAAAAAATTTCTAAATTATCAAGGGTACAGGGATGTATTATATTCTACAAAAAAAAATTTTAACGGCTGTACAATATTTCATTTTCCCCCAAGGAGGTGGAAAAAATTTTAAAATGTTTGAGAACTCTTCAGTTTATTCATTTATTTCCCCCTCCAGATTGATTTCATACCTGATTCTTCAATCAAATCTATGCTTCCATTAAAGTTTAATGTATATTCTCTTATTATCAAAGGCCGTCCTGATAACATCACCCTTGCACCGGTAAGATATGGCAAACCTTAAAAAAACAATATTTTATTTACTACGCTTTTACAATAAATAAAAGAAGAACTCTTCATTTTAAAATAAAATATAAGGATAATTCAGTATTTTATGATTTAATTCACTAGACTAATATTGACATACTTTCATTAACCCTGTTACTTAAGTTATGCCAGAAAATCCTAACTATACGTTTTGCTATAGAAATATGTATTTACCTTGTAAGAATTCAAAAACTTCAAGATGGTAGCTCAAAGAAAACATGGTTTTTATTTGTCGCAATGGTATACTAACAATTTAAACACATCTTATAAAAGAGTTTTTACAAAGATGTTTATAGATACTACCCAAATGATTTAATATATAATAGATTTACTTAAATGCAGGGATAATGGATAGGACATTTAAAACAATTTGACCCTTTTACAAATCTTATGTCCTATAAAAGTTTAATAAAGTAAAATAACGTTCTCCCTCTCTCCCTTGCTGATATTTAAATGGTATTTATTTAAAGATAAGTCATCAATTAATAAATGTTCGACATAAGACGTGCCTGCCTATTGCCTCCCATTGTACATTCATCCAGAATTTCTGCCCACGCAGAATCTTCAGAATTCCAGGAGTTGCGAAACTCCTCTATGATTAGATTATTCTTCTTTATAACATTTATAACTGGCTGTAGCTCTTTAGACTTTTGTTGTTCTTGTTCTTCAATAATAGAGGTTTGTAGAAATCGGCTGGAAAAAGCTGAATCTCCAACAAATACCTGAAAAAAATTATTCAAAATGAATTAAAAAGACAAATGAAATGATTTCCCTTGCCTTCTTGACCCCCTCCCTCTATTATTGAAATAAAATAAATATTAGGAAAGGGGGTGTAAATTTTCGTTTGTTGGTTACTTTAGATTATACTAGCGGCTACGCCCCTAGAGGCATCTAGAGGCACTTGAGGAGGGGGGAGTCGAATTTGATAACCCAATTTCTTATTTTAGATTTTAAAAGAAAAAGTAAAAATTTTTTTTTTTAATTTTAGTTAAAAAAATAATTTTTTTTTGTTTTTTTTTCATTTTTTGGGGGTGTTAGGGGTCCACCCCCCAAGAAAATAGTTATAAACCTTCCTGGGACCTATGAAAAGCTACCCTGTTAAGGATAACCCGATCGATTCAGCAGTTAGCGAGATCCTTCGGTACAAACAGACACACAGACACAAGGACAAAAAGACATCCTGTTACTTTAGTATAAGAATACAATATCATTGAAAATTGGAAAAAAAGTCTTGAAAGTTCAAACACAATTTTTCAGAATTCTTTTTTAATTATTCAAAAAGCTTGAAAATAAATTGAATTTTAAATTCAATTTAAACACAGAATTTTTTGAAAAAATAATTAGGATTATTTTTAGTATCTAGATCAATCTTGTATTTTTTATTTTCAATAAATCAATTTGTATGACAATCTCAGATAACAAATATTTAAAACTTACATAAATCCACCAAAAACTTAAGGAAAATTTTAGAAAAAAGTTTTAAAAAATTGAGATTTAAACCATTTCTATTTTGTATTCCATCTGTAGGTGAAACCTAAAGGATATATTTCCATATAAATAGTTTCATTTTTTAACAGGAACAAGGAGTTTAGTTAACTTGAACAAATCTGTTCTGCCTCTAAATATACAAAAAATAATATTTTAATATTAGTATTTTTTTAGATAAATTTTTTTAGATTAATTAAAATCAAAATCCCTGTGTTTTACTATTAGAGTAAAACACTAGAGGTAAATAACTCTATGTCCCCATCCATAGGACCTTGTGCCGTCTCTCAATTGAGTCTTTGAAAATCAACCAGTAGTGTTGGGAATATTAAAACAGCCAAGTAGCAGAAAACAATTTGCTAGCAGACAATAAAGTACTTTAGCATGGGGATTAAGGTAGTTGTATGGATATACAGCTATACTATACATTTATTGTTTATCTTAGGACTTTTTTCGAAGAAGATATCTAGATACAATCTAAAAAAAAAGATAAAATCTAAAAAGTACCATAAGTTTTTGAGCCAACGAATAAGATCACGTAGTTATAAAACTACAAAATATATTGTTAAATGCCTTTAACTTTTCTACCAGTCAAAATTTAATTTTAT
>LS042277.1:12825-23570 GCA_900241095.1 Acartia tonsa | reverse complement strand
TTCTGAAAGAAAATACTTAGGATCAATGCTGGAAGGTACTTAGAATCATGTGCTCTCGTTCGTGGATAGTCCTCTTTCAACTAATTATGGTTTTTCGTTGCAGGAATCTGTGGATTAAACGGAGAAACTTGAATCAAACCAGCGACAAAGTGACCCTTTGCTGCTAACAAGGTACTTAAACATTTATTGTTAACAGAAATTCAAAAACCTCAATGTCAAAGTTTTAAAAATAAAAGGATGCCTTGAGAACCAATAAATGAGACCTTTCCATGCATAAAATACAAGATTGCTGTTTTTTAGACTGATGAAAGCCTCAAGACCCTGTAACACCGATTTGCAACTTGGAATCAGGCTGGTGGTCATAGAAGCTGTACTGTTCATGGAATATTTTGTTGTGGATCTCAAAAGCTCGGAAATTCTGGGGATCTTATTGGAAAGACGTGAATCGAGAAGTAAGTTTTTCTTAAAACCTTTTTTATCTAATACACCATAGGATTGTTTGAGAATAAAGCACTAACTGAATTTGCCCGAAACTTAAAGACTTTTTTAAAAGAAACTGACAAAGCATTTCAAACTTTTAGTAGTATTAATTCTGTATTATACTTTGTTGTCCTATTTTTGTATTATTTTATACAAACCTAATTAAATTGTGTGATTTTATTTTAGGTTTGTTTTTAACCGTTGTATTAACTGCAATAAACGAGTCCGGAACTACTTCTGTGTTTTTACTGTAATGAGGCAGCGTTCGACTTGGAACTGCCGCCGCAAATGCTACTCATAACTGGTGGGTTGTACAATTTTTTAAATCAGCTTATTTTTATTAAAGACATTTATGTTCATGAATAGTTTAAATTACATTTATTTAAGAATAAAAAGAATAAATTTTAAATAATAAGAAGATACTACCTTAATTTATCATTTAATTCTAGATTATATGCTTCAAGTCTTGAAGTTTTACTTTTTTCTGAAGAACAAAAATACTTTTATTTTCTTGAAATTATTCTCGAACCCACAAAAAAAAACTATTATTTTCTAGAACGTTAAGTTCTATTTTAATTAATTTTGATTCTAAGTAACAAACCACTTCAACAATAACATTAATAAAAAAATATTTTTTTTCCTGGATGGACATTCTTATAGATGATAAGTTCAGCATATTCAAAGATAGACATATCTTTTGGGTCTTGTTCTAATAATTCTTTGTACCTAAAACAATCATAATTAACGTATATTATTGTTCTTTAGACTTAAACAAAGCGTTTGACAATACAAATACAAACAAACTATTTTAAGACACGTGTTTTCGATGTTTATCTATAGGTTAAGTTAAGTGAGGAGAGTTCAGATAAGGTTAACCCCTACAGGGTTAGATCTATCTCGTTGTTGAACGGGGGATGGGGGCAAGAGTTAAGTTTTCTTAAGTTTAGGGTTAGGGTAAAATTCGGTGGTCCACTTAAAAGTTGGACCAAGTTCTAGGCGTCTGTTAGTTTTATATTTTTAACTAATTAGGTAAGAAGTTTCCTTTCATATAGTTCTTTTAGAGTTAGTTTTCTGGTTAAATTTCAAACAAAGTACTTAAATTAGGAAAAGTTTACCTTTCTGGATCAAAGTTGAAAGATTCTAGCTTAGCCTTGGCTACATCAGCTTTTTCTCTTAGTTTCTAGATAAAAAATAGGAGGATTAGGTACTTATCAAGATATTTGGAATTTAAGTTTTTACGGATAATAAATTAATTTTTGGCTTAAAGGAAAATTTATCTATATACTAAAATAGTGTAAAAAAATATATATAAAAACATCTTAAAGAATCTTGAAACAAATCAAAATCTTTTTTATTAAAAGTTTTATTTATTGTCTTAGAAAATATATTTATTTAATCTTCACGTGTGCAACAATGTTTTGTTTTGAATACATATTTGAAACCATTTCTTTTAAGTTAAAAATTCCAAGAGTTCAAATCTATTATCTTTCAAACAAAATTTGAAATATTAAATTTTTCTGTTATTGCTTTACAACTTTCATGCGGTTGCTCCGCTAGCTTCAAGGAGCAAAATTCTGTATTCTAAGAGAGAGATAAAGAGCAGAAAAATATTCTAAAACCATCCAAATACTATAAAAATTGAACGCGATAGAATTGTCATATTAATTTAAATTATTTTATTTTCGTAAATCTGGATATATAATAATCAATAATTCTTATTTTCTCCATCTAAAGATATCCAAGAATGGCGCTGTCTAAGCCAGGACTCGAACTTTTACTTCCTTAGGTCAGGGACAAGAAAATGGACGATATATTTATGTATATCCCAAATTATGATTAGCAAAAGAACCCCTTCTGTAGATTAAAAGTTTGGAACACTTCTAGTTTTAAGCAACCAGTCAAGATGTAATTTAGAAAAACCAAAGTTTTTAAGCCAACGAATGTGAGACCGTGTTTAGAAATCTTTTGGTAACAGTATAATTTTCAGTCTATTGTCCTTTCCCTCCCTAAATTTAATAATTTTTACCTGATTTACTAGTTCCAAGTTTTGTTGTCTGTTAGTGACCTCTTGTAGCTGTGAAGATATGGCCTTCTGGATTTTAGACATCTCTGTGTTCTGAAGTTCCATCCTAAACAAAATTAATTGCAGGGTATATTCTGCAAAAAGTTTTATTTTTTCCGCTGCTGAAAAAATATTTCAATCCCCCCTCTCTCTACTAGTCAAAATTAAATGTCCCATCATTCTAAGAGTGTAGATGAGAGGGCAAGTAGCTTTTTGTCGTTTATTTTCAATATTTCTCCATATCTTTGGTGATTTTGGTCCGAGTTTCAAATTTTCTGGATAATTATATCATAATAATTCAAAGGTTTAAGCACCTATTGGCGGCCCAGATCGTCGTAAAAAAATAATTAAGCTTTAGCAATTGTTTTAGGCTTGTAAGAAATATTTCCAATAAATCTCTTTTTATAAAGTAAAGGTAGGAATTTGCGTTATGTTTTCTATGGTTTAAAATGACACGTTTTAATAGAACTACACTGAATATTAAATAAAATATTATTTTGAAAATTCAAAATAATATAAATATTAGGTACCTAAGTTTGGCACTGTCTTCGGCAATTTTCTTTGCATTATTGGCCTCAAAGGCAGCCTCGTCTGCTTTTCGTAATTTTTCTTCATATTCTGTTCGTAGGAGCTGAAAAAATATTTCAATTTAAATATTTGTCATTAATCCGGATTTGTGTATTAGGGCATATTGTACCCAGGGATAATTGTACCTTTCTATAATATTATATATGAGTTAGTTAAAACTAGATATATTTTCTTAAAATGATTCATTATTCCCAAACTTTGAACAAAATCTTTTAAAACTTACCTATGATTCTTGAAAGTTGAGAAAAAATAGTAAATTGTTACCTAGCTAATATAGGTAATAAGTATTTATATTCATATCCAATAACATTTGTACTACCTAAGCCTAATAATGATTTTGATATTCTATGAGATCATTTGGCAACCTATCTATTTCCAATTTCTTACATTAAATACATTAAGAAAACACCAAATATTCTATTTAGCAAACTTAATAAAAATAATCTTACCTCAATCAATGTATCTTTCTTTCTTAATTCAATTTTAAGCAGCTTATTTTCATCAATGAATTTCTTAACGTCATGGGGATTCTAAAACAAATGTTAACTTATTTTTTTTCTTCTCATGAATTTTAATATAAATTACACTTGCTTTCAGGGACGTTCTAGGGTGGAGGTTGAGAGGTGATTATCCCCCTTATAATTTCACCCTGTTAATATTTTGTACCCCCCCTCCCTCCAAAAAGGTCCACGTGCTTGCACTCAGGAAGGAATGGGACATTAATTGGCTTTTTTACATTAGCTCCCAAAGTTTTATAGTAACGTTTTCTTATTCCAGGGCTTCATAACTTTGGGGACTTTTATTGAATTGTGATTGGTTGGTTAATTAAATTTAGTGCCATTGCCTTATCCCATTAAATCAATGACTTGCACTGCATCGGTGACCGTGAGAAAACTTTTGTTTGTAATTGTAAGGTAACTTCAAAACCACATACATTCACACTTTAACATTTTAGAATGACTTTGAAATATATAATGACACCTTTCCTTCTTTCTTATTTTTGTATTGTGTTCAAATAATGAAGAGTGTATAAAAGTTCTTTTTGTGTATTTTTCTTATGAAATAAATCGTTCTTGTTATGAAACCTATTTTTCCTCTAATTTTATTATTTGTCAAATTCAAAAGCAAAGATAAAGTTAAGCAATTGGAAATTCAATAAAACTCTTACAATACCTACTTCCATTCATAAATTAATAAATAAAATCTATTTACTTGGTAATAACCTTATTTGTTTTGACTAGAATAAATTATTTTTGAATAATATCATCATTTCATAAAAAATTACAAGCCATTGTTTGTTAATCAATCAAATACCTTCAATATAATTAGGAATAGTACAACAATAATCCTATTATATTATTTTTTTCTTGAGGCTCTGGCTCCGCAGAGCCGCCTCTAAAAATAACGGCTCCGACTCCTACCTAAAACTAAGCAAAACTAAAAGAAAATTTCAAGACTATTTTTGACTTTTGAAAGCTTTAAGTTCAATTTTTAGGAAGAATAGACTTGAAACACATTAAAGGAGTAAATTTAAACATTAAGTTTAATAAAGGTAGGTAGGTAATTTCTTTTTTTTCCAGATATTTTTTTAGCTACCACCGGACCTGGAGCCACTATTATACAACTATGGTACATTAGTCTGTATGATAACAAATATCATTAGGAATAGTACAGCAATAATCCTATTATCTTATAGGACAGCTTCTATACAACTATGGTACATCAGTCTGTCAGTCTATATGAAAAAAAATATTATTAGAAATAATACAACAATAAGCCTATTATATTATAGGACAGCTATTATACAGATAGGTTACATCAGTCTGTATGATAACAAATATCATTAGGAATAGTTATAGGACAGCTATTATACAACTATGGTACATCAGTCTGTTTATTTGTTTTATTATATTGTAAAGGAAGTGTATGATTTTTAAATCATCTTGAATAAAGGATTTTAATATCGAAATACTAACATTATTAGACTTAATCAAAGCGATGCTAGTGTCTAATCATCCTAGTAATCAGCATTTTATGGTACAGTGATGTCAAAAAATATAAGAAAATCAACATGTTTGCGAGAGAAAAAATCAAAGAGTTGAACCTAACTGTATCAGGAATCACCATGCAAAGTTTCACTTCCATAGGCTTTTTTTAACATGTAACAATCAAACTATCTGTTAAGAACTACACGACTTTATAAAAAAAAACTGATAAAAGACCTTTTAATCATTACAGTACAATAAAAATATATTTTTCTTCTAACGTAATAATAATTAGGTAGAAATATGACAATTAAAATATCTTTATCAATAGCCAGACAAGACGTCTTTTTAAATACAACTAGAAAAAAAATCTGAGAATATGGCAGGTTAAAAAAAGGCTAAAACTCTTTTAAAAAGGGCAGTTTTTTTTTACACAAAACAAAAATGTTTCGACAATAAAAACACAATAAAATGTTTGTTTCAAATACTTTATAAAAAAATAAATAAAATCTACTAAAACATTGTTTACTTTAACGTATGACAGACGAACATACAGAATAACCCTATCTATTATAAGGTATCTGAATACTGATCGCAGATATGCACAGCTTCTGAGATTTTTTGCAAAATGCAAAAAGAAAAATGTACAGAGACCCAAACAAACATTCAAGTACCTACTTAGAATAGGTATTTAAGTACAAGAATCAAAAAAGGACAATTTTGTCCTTAAGTAACCGAGAACCTATTGCAGGGGTGTCACTGTATATTCTGCACAAGATTTATTTTTTTTCCCCGGCTAAAATTTTTTTTATTTTTTTTCCCCCCCTAGTTTTTTCTCACCAAGAAGGGGGGAAAATGGAAAAATAGTTTAAGAACTCTATATTTTATTTATTTTATCCCTCCTACCACACATTTTTTTAGTTTTTTTCACCAAGGAGGGGGAGGAAATGGAAAAAATGTTGTCAGTTTTCTTAATTTTTACATTTTTTTTCCCTCCAACCACTTATTTTTTATTTTTTTTCCCCCCCTGAGCCGGGGATCCCATGTAGAATATACACCCCTGAAAGTTTTTTTCCCCAACAAAAAATTTTTTTATTCTTAAACAATAAAGAAAATCGGTATTAAAGAATTGCGACGTCCAAAAAGCTTAGAAAATGCAATTTTGTAGTCCAAGACTAGTCAAAATATTCCTATTGAAACTTCATACTTCTATCATTTTTTATCAATACATTAATTTGATTATCTTTTGTTAGGTGTCTTTTACAGACAGAATGAGCATACTCTAATTATACAATATGCATCAGCTGTAGATTTTTGATATGTCATAGTTGTAAATTAAAGTTCTTAAAAAAATGCGCGAGAGAATTAATAAAAATCATGTAACAGACCCTACAGCCACCAAGCCGAGAAGTTTTCTACAAGAGTTTGTCCTCACTGGGAATTTTGCCTGGCTTGGAAATCACACTACAAAGCTCGGTCAAGGTAAAAATAATGCTTTGTATTTAACATCAATTGTTGCTTTAATTTTTGTCCACATATCTCATTATATACCTAAAGAAGTAAGTTTTTTTTATTCAAGCTTAAGATTTCGATTGCTACTGAACCGATTCAGTTCTCCTTTTCAGCGAAACTTTACATATCTCATGGGAGGGAATGCTTTAGGCCATTTTTCTGCCTTTCCTTAAAGTTACACATTCGACTACAAGAGACCCTAGATGATATGGGCGAAGTCGCTAGTTTTCATTATAGTTAAGAACAAATATCATTGGGGGGGAGGAGGGAATTTATCCCAGCTTTAAATGAAAAAAATCAATGTAAGTTCTTGGCTATTTTTATCATTATTATATTTGTAGGAGACAAAGGCCGCGAGTGTGGACATACTGATGTTTATTGTTGAATATTCTCCCAGCCTGGTCAGGGAATATATGATGCAGCAAATTACCAATACAGAGGACGATGGACTGCTTATGAATATTATTATTGAGGGTAAGCTATTTTACTTTTACTTGGTTCCAAACTATTTGTGCATAAACTTCTCAACCAGTAATTTAAATCTATATGAATAGGTATGATCTGTGACACAGAGATGGGAGCATCAGTGCAGCTAATAATACTATTATGATACTATAGGACTATGCTATATTATATTATGTATAGGTATGATCTGTGACACAGAGATGGGAGCATCAGTGCAGCTAATGAACATAATTCGCACACTGCTGGACCCTGAGAACATGCTTGCTAGTGTCAACAAGTCGGAGAAGGTAATTTTTATTAACAATGTAACTTCATTGATACACATGCAATTTTTTTAAGCTGTTCTATAATATGTCATCCTTGTTTTATATATAAAAAAATTAATCAACTCATCTAAAAACAACTTATTAACAAGACAAGAATTTCTCAGAAAAAAAATAAAATACATTACAAAACATAAAGTAAGAATATAAAAGCATGTCTAAATCAATAAAAATCAACTTCCGTTTTAAAATGAAATTAATATTTTACTAAAAAATGCTAAGATTGATCCTTATACTTTATGTCTGATTAATGAACATGTTTGTTTTTAGACTGACTTCTTGAACCACTTTTACAAGCACTGTATGCATGTGTTTGTTAACCCCCTCCTCTCCAACACTGTCCACGAGCAACCAGAAAAGTCTGACAGCAGTACTGTACAGGTATTGTCATTAAATTAAACTAAAACTTTGACCAAGTCTATTTCTATCATGAAGCACTAAACCAAAATAAACTATAGCCACTAAATCAAAAGTAGGGATGTTCTATCCGAAAGAATATTTTCATTTTTGTAGTTTTTGTGTTTGACAGCTAAAATGTTGATTGTTGATAGTATTCCTTTACAAGGAAGATGAATATTTATGTAAGAAATAAAATGATAGAACAAACAAACATTTTATGTAAGATACAAGGTTTAAGATAAAAGTTAAAGTTAGGAATTGTTGCCTTTAAAGATCCTTTTTAAATTCTTTGTTTTCTTGAAAATGTGGTTAATGCCCCTTAGCAGCACAAAAATCAGTTTCTATTTTGATAGTCCTCTTAAGTATTTGATTTGTAAATGCGCTTAATGGTTTATTGTTTAGGTACTTGGACTAATAGTTGAGTTGTTGAGCTTTTTCGTGGAGCACCATACCTACCACATCAAGAACTATATTCTGCACAAAGATTTACTTAGAAGGAAATTAACAGTGTGGTCCATAGACGTCCAAGGGGTTTTTACCTCCGCAAACTTTAAAAACTCTTCATTTGTAATTTTTTTTGTAATGGAAAAGCCTTCATAAACATTAAACCCCATTTGTAGATTATAATAAATAGTAGAAAATTTTGTACTTTTCTAGTCAATGCCCAATCTACAAATAACAATACTATTAGCCATTTTTTACAGTCCATTTTCCCCTCCCTCCTTGCTATTAGCCCATTTATAACATCTTACTAGGACATCTGTTAAAACCTGTGTGCCTGTAGGATTCTGGTGCTATTAAAGTCAAGACACACCTTCCTCAAACTTTCAGCCCTCAGATTCATGCGCAAAATTATTACTCTTAAAGATGAATTTTATAACAGGTAAAAATTTTCCTCGCTACTTCGCGCAGTGCAATGGTGGAAAGCCCTTGATTTGTACAAATCCGGGAAATTTTTGGGTTGGGTAAAAAAGATTTGCCCTCTATTTTTTCCCGGCCAAACTTAAAATACCTTAACTACCGAGTCTTAAGATGTGGTGACAATATAATGTTTAGTAAACCTGTAAAGTTCCGTATATTAGGTAGGATTTAAGTGGGATACCAGCCATAAATCAGAGGTGGATTCTTTTTTTTAAAATTAGGGTCGTTTAGTAAGGCAAAATTATTATTGAGGAAAAATCGTTTTTGTATAAAATCCTCCAAAATCACATAAAAATCTACAAAAAAAATGAACAAAAACTTATGTTAATAACCCCTTAGGTTTTTATTTAATTTTTGTAGATTTTTAAAGCAATTTTGTAGGATTTTTCACATAAATAATTTTGCCTCACTAAGCGACCCTATTTTTTATAAGAATCTACCTCCGATAAGGTAAGGGGTAATGATGAATTAGTTTCTGTTGAAGATACGTACCAATATGTCAAAAACTTCTTTGGTATCACATTAAAGTTACGTATCTGAACTGAAAAAATCCTTTACTGCCTTTGAGTGTTTTACACAATGCGGTAATATATTAATATTATTTATTTTAGGTACATAACCCGTGGAAATCTATTTGCCCCCGTGATCGACTCTCTGATCTCGAACTATGACCGCTACAACCTGCTCAACTCTGCCATACTCGAGATGTTTGAGTTTATTAAACTAGAGGAAATAATCATATTATATTTTATATCAGAGATCTAAAGGGATAAGACAATGGCCGATAAATTGATGTACAGCTCCAATGATTTTACACCAAATAACCCCTTCAGTAGAATACATATTTAGTGGTTGAAACTTTGGGCAATTGACTTTATGAACCAGCCAACCAAAATTCATTGAAGTCCCCAAAGTTGATTTGCCAACGTATGGGGACTAGTGTAACATACAGCCCAATGTTCACTCCCTCCCTGATTTGAAATGCCCTTGGGAATCTTTAGATATTGCAGTTAAAATTGACTTTAGGAGCATTCAACTATTTTTTAAAGTTAACAAGAATGACTTCTTCAGTCCTTAATCTGTTTTAAATTTTAAAATATTTTACTTTTTACCATAGTTTTTTTTCCCAAGGAGGAGGAAAAATGGAAAAATGTTTTCCATATTCATTATTTTATGCTCTTTTTTTAACCACAACCACATATTTTTGTAGTTTTTCCCCAATATACGAAAAAAAATGAGAAAAAAATTTTAGGCAGACTTTGGAGTAGAAATATAAAGAATGTGGAAAAATATTGCTGGTTTGTTTGGTAATTTTATTGACATCTTTTAAATAATACAAGATGATTCAGCTAATAATTTTACATGCAAAAAATATGATAATTTTTACCAGGACATAAAATCTTTATGTAACCATGTTGTGGAGAAGTATGGTCCCACCCTGGACAAAATTACCTATGTCAAGACATTTGCTGCCCTCAAGGTACAGTTGTTTTGTTGTGTAGCGCAGCAATGGATACATATAAGATACTTATACGTGGATATGTTAAAAGGAGAAAATTTCTAGTCAATTTTTCTGGCTAATATCATATGTACCTCATTTATTGGTCAGTTAGTTCATCCAGTTGGAGGGAAGGGAATGGGGTGAAGAGGGTTTATGTATTGTTATTTGTTCCAGCTGCGAGCATCACTATTAAATATCTGTGCATCCAAGTAATAATAAATTGAAAATCGTAGCAACTCTAAAAATTAAGACATATTCTAAAATCATTTTGAAAAGAAGAACTTAGAACATACTATTGAGTTACAAAAAAAATAATCATAAAATCTTTTTATAAAACTATGCTCGTTAAAGTTATTTATTATAGTTTCAACTAAAGAGGACTATCCAAACCAGAGCAAGGGATTCTAGGCATCTTCCAGCATTGACCCATAGTATTTTTTAGTAAATATACTAGGTTTATGTTTAATATTTGCTTTATCGACTAAAAAGTTAGGTTTCACCATGGTTTT
>LS042276.1:6721-17516 GCA_900241095.1 Acartia tonsa | reverse complement strand
TGTTTTTGTGACATGTTTTTGTATTTGTCAAAAGCATCCGAGGGCAGAGATCCCAATTCGCGGATTTTCTTGGTGCATTCTTCAATCTAAAATAACAAATAGTATAAAAGAGGGAACGGGCGACGCGACCAGGTAGTCAATAAAGCAGCACCACGAAGAACATTTTTATGATAATGGTATTTTTAGTACTCATACATGAGAGAGATTACTATGATCAAAACAACAAAACGTGTGATAAAATATGCTCTAGCGGAGACGCCTCTAGGAGAAATTAAAAGGGATTAAAAGAAATTAAAAAGGATAGACACAAACCCATTTGAAATTTTTATTTTAATAGACAAAGCTAAATTTTGATTGGGGGGGTTGAAGGGTTAATCTTAAGTTATTAATATATTATATTTTATTTTAACATTATCTAATTTTCAATTTCAAAATGTAATTAATTGCTAACATTTATATAAATATATTTATCAAAAATCAATCAATTTTTTCTAGCTTAATCATTCTTTAATTAATTTCTCATAAAAATATTTCAGAATCTTAAATCTTTCATTAGAAATTAGTTAGTTACACTAATAGAATATTATGAATTTAAGATTTTCAATTATTGTTTTAAATCTTCTGTTTTTTAAAAGGGTATATAATTGTAATACTTTTGAACACTTATAGGTATGTTTTATTGAAATTTACTTCAAAATATAAATTTTTTTTAAAGAAACGAATTTCTAGTTTCTATGCTATTCAATTAAAATTATTAATTTCTTAAAATACAATACATTTTTCATAGCAGTAAATAACAAATGAAATAATTAAAATTCTTGTATTTAAGAATCATTGACTTTTCGTAGTTGACATGACCAATCACCATTATAGAGGGATGAAAAACATTAAAACATTGAGGGAAAAATGTTTGTTGGGTAAGGCCTTTGGCATCTTGGGGCCATAATGTTGATTTGAATATCCAAATAAAACTGTATTGCTCTGAACGGTTTTAATCCGGCGGAAAATAATCGGATCCAGAGCCATACTAGAATTTTATTACAAAATCTTTTGATACACACAAATTCTTTCACGTATTTTACTGTTAGATAAATACTATAGAAAATAGTGACGCTGATAACAAATTAATATTATGTTCTTTTTAATACTTATTCATTAAATATTACCAATTTAATTGACTAAATTTTTTTTTTTTAAATCATTATATTTGTTTGTTTGTCTCTATTTGTCTATCTATTTGTTTGTTTGTCTATATGTCCATCTATTTATTTGTTTGTCTGTCTATCTGTCCTTCTATAATTACCTTTTGTTGAAGCATGGTCTGTTTGCTGGCCATTTTTTCAAGCTCTTTAGCATCTTCTTCAATTTTTTCCTGAAAATTTGAATTTATTTAAAACAATGATTCGGAGAATAAATTCTAATTCTTTACAAAATTATTGTTATGCTACCAAGTAAACAACATTTTCTTATGAATGTTTTGATGATTAATAATCTGTTGAAAATAATATTATTTTTATTGTGATTGTTTTGAATATTATGACTTATCTACATCATCTTTATATTAGGATATTTTTTTTATAATTATTCTCCTTCTTATTAACCATAAGGGTATGGAAGGTAAATTAAATACACTCAATCCCTATCATATTTTCAGGATCTAAATTAATGGGAAATTGTATTAATTGAGCACCATAAATTCTTTTTGGGTTTTTTTTTCAGGTGAGGTGTTGGAAGAGGGTCTTTGGCCCAAGACCAATAATCTACTTTAAGATGTTATTACATAAAAACATTGAAAATGTCATAGGGATGAAATGTCTGCCTATTAATATCTCATCAAGCGATATTTACAAATAATTAATCAATTAATTTATAAATAAATATTTATTTTAAAGAAGATATCATTCACCTTATCAGAGGTAAATCTTTATGAAATTTAGGCAATTTGAAAGAAGCAGAAATTTAAACTGACAGACGAAGTTAGTTATAAAATATCATGACTAAAAAAAGAAATGATAAATTAAAATAATTTTTTTAAAAATCATAGTACACTTCTTTATAAATGTACCTATTGAAAATAAATGTTGGAAGACTTGCTCGTTATTTATTCATAAAAAAACAATAGAATGATTATGATTTTTCTATCTTTTCAATTTTTAATATTAAAGGATGATTTATATCTACCATAGAGTGTAATCTTTTCAAATAAATCAGTTATTACTCAAATTAGCCTCATCTTAAAAAAATTCTTAAATTGATTTGCACAATTTGAAATCATTAAAAACGATGTCTTTTTACAACTGTCCCTGTGGAGGGGACTTTAAAAAAAATTCTTGTTACTAAAGCTAAATCTTAAATAATAAGTATGCTACTCCAAAATGATTTTAAAGATATTTGAACAAATTCTATTTTGCTATGTCCGTATTTGCATCTGTTATAAGAATCTTCACTGAAACAGCGGCCGCTGTACTCTGAAAGATGTCTATAACAGAGGCAAATACAAATTTTATATGATGTTACCCTCTTACCTGAATCTCTCTCTCCCTGAGTTTGCTGGCCTCCAGTTCTGCCTGTGCCTTCTTTCTCTTCTTGGTGATGTCTGTCAGACTTTTCTCCATTGATTTCATGTTGCTGGAGGTTGAGGTTAACCTTTCCTCCAAACTCTAAAATATCAACAGAATTTAGTTTCATATAAAATGAACAAACTGAAGAATATAAGAATAACCATTGCATTTTGTTTATTTTTCTTATGATTGGTAGCTTTATCTTTTAAAATTTTAATTTATTAAAAAAAAATATGCATTAGGTGCTTTAAGTATCTTATTCCTTAATGATATTTTTCATTTATTCATCAATCTATTGTCTATATATCTATTTTTATTTACCTTGAAAAAGCTGACAAAAAAGATATCGTGCTACCAATTTTAATTCTTCCAGGAGTCCAGATGCATTAAACTTTTTATCCAATTTTATTTATTTACTCGTCAATTTCCTATTTATCTATCCATCCAGTTATTTTCTATCTATATAACCAACCATATATTTTCTGTATATCTACCTATCCATTATCTATCTATTATCTAACTATCAAACTTTGTATACCTTAAGATCACTGACACAGTTATCTAACTGTTGGTGCCTGTCCTCCACAGATATTTCCTGGAGAGCCTGCACCAACTCATCCTTCCTCCGAACCAGATTGTTTGTCAGCAGATTCTCAAGTTTGTTCTTCTGTGCCTCTAGACGCATACGCTCAGCAAACGCTTTCTTGTTTTCTTGTTTCAATCTAGGAAAAATATTTATTTATCTATTAATTCTTAATTGATCAATATGAAAGAATGTTATTAAACAAGAACATTTGGTAAAGTCCTTCAATTACGCCGCTATTCAGAATTAGGAAAAGAAAAGTAATACATTATACAGTAAATAATAAACTATTTTTGAATAAATTTGTTATCTAACTTTCAAATTTCTTGGCAGGTATTGTAATAGGTTTACTAAAGATTATATTATTGCTTATCTATCCATTTACCTTCTAATATCATCATTGAGCTTATCAACTTCATGTTGATCCTTGCTTGAGAGAGTGGACAACAGGTCCTGGTTCAACTCATTCTCCAGGCCCTCCTTGGTTGTCTGCATGGCCTCCAGGGAGGCCTTCAACTGGTTTAGAGATCTGTCCTTGGGCCCGTGGTTACGATCTATCAGGGTCAGTTCTTCTTTCATTAATCTTAATTTAATATAAAACTTACAGATCATGATATGAGTCTTTCTTTCAGTGGCGTGCACAGCAATTGAATAAACTAAGGATGCGGAGAGGAAGGCAATCCAAAGTTCAAATTTTAGGGGGGAGTTGACACCACTCTACGCCCCATACCGCATGCCAATGCTTTCTTCAAAGCCATTTTTTCACCTTTTTGTTATAGGTATTACTGACTTGTAGAGGTTGTAAAATGTAATTCCTTGTGAATAAAGGTTCCCACGTTTATCTTTAAACGCAATTTTTTCTCTCACAAAGAATTGTGTAAAGGCTAACAAGTGTATCATCATTGGGGATGTACATTAATTTATCTGTTATTGTCTTATCCCTTTATATCCCTGTATAAGATAGCTTATATATACCTGATATCTGTCTTAACTTTGTCAAATACGTCCTTAGCTTTGCTATTCTTTGTCTCGGTTTTCTGCATTTCAGCCACAGTCCTGTACAGCGAATATGTGTTCTTACAATCAAGACAAATATAACCCGCGACCATGGCATAATAAGTAGCGCATCCGGTAGTTGTCGGGGGGGTGTTAGGCTAGAATCTCGGCGCGTCATAACTAAAGACGTTTAAAATGGTTCCTACTGTTGCTATGACAGGTGATAGTTATAGTTTGGGAAATGCCTTGGCGCAAACAGGCGCAACTAATTACAATGCACAGATAAAGAATGTCACATGTTGGGTAAAATATTATGTTAAGAAAGCGTAAGTATTAGTTCAGAAGAGCTATTTTGCATGGAATTTATTTGCAAAAGACAAAATGCGTTTCTTTGACCATTTTTTTAGTAGCATGCCACAAATGTTAATATGTAGTTGATTTGAAATATTTTCATTTATTGTCCTATTCTTTCATAGTTAGGTTTATCATATCTTTTTATCTTTTATTTAACTTTTAAGAGCACATCCCTATTGATATCAGCCTCAAGAGCAGAAAGATCTTCTCTAAGTTTTCTCATTTCATTTTCTTGTTCCCGGATTTCTTCGTTCTTCTCACTTCGAGTTTTCTGAATTTCTAGACGGGACCTTAAAAATTAAATCATTAGGTAACTTGTTAATTCCTAATCGTTATTAATTCGGTATTTTATAGTTATATAAAAGTAACAGAATGTTTGTCTGTGTGTGAAGCGAAGGATCTTTAGCTTTATGCTTTAAATAGGCCTAGGAGAGGTTTTTAAACTGTTTTGTGGGATATTAACTTAGGGGAAATCGCATCTAGAGAAAAATACAACCCCCCTCGCTCAACTTTATAAAAAATAATATTTTTTTAATTTAATACCTAGCTATGATTTTTAGATAAAAATTAACAAGAAACTTAAATTGTGAATAATACAAAGTGTCATAAATGATTAAATAAATAAGTTATACCTGGATTTATTGAAGTAACCACCAGTAAGAGATCCCTTACTGGATACCTATATTAAGGAATGAATAATAAACAAAAAAGTATAGGTAGATAGGTACAATTAAAATAATTTTTTTTCTAAAAATGTGCTTTCAGCCAAGCCTTTGCTTATATATGGACATCTGAGTCCCCCTCACTTATATTGAATTCTCAAAGAAAACAAATTCTGGCATGTACACAGGGCTCTAGCACTACAGGGCACTATCCTGTTTCCATCTTTACGGGCTCTCTAAACACTGAACCTAACCTAACCACAAATTAATAAAAACACATTTTTATACAAAAAAATTGTGTTCCATTTGTGAAATGAGGGAAACCAAAAAAAAGAAAATACTGACGTTCAGACCATTGTTATTAAAAAGCTTTGCTTACAAAAAAGTATGAAGTGTACCTGGTCACCGTCCAGAGTGACACAATCCAGGCCTGTAGTTCTGGCCAGCTGAGTGGCAACCTCCAAGTTACGGCAGATCAGGGTACGTCCGAATATGTATCTTAGGGCACGGTCGTATTTTTCCTTAACAAAATATTATTATCAAACATTATTATTACTAATTACCTATTTTTTTTGCAGGAATAAGGTATACCTAGCCAACAAGCGAAACCAAATAAATCTAAAATACTATTTTGGTTGTAAAAAAAGGTTGTCTTTATTAAAAAGGCGTTGCCCCCCAAAATAATAAAAAATAAGCTGAAATTACCAAATATTTTTGTAAATTAATTTAGTTTTGGGTTACAGCTGAGTGTTTGACAATAACTTTATAAAAAAAGTTGGATGAATACTTGTTCTATCCAAGAGAGGTGGGGGTGATTGGAAGGATCTTCAATGTAATATTTAAAGTTTAAATAATTGACAAAAATGATTGACTACCTATTTAAGGGATTTAAAAAAAAATGATATTTGATGAAATGGAAGTACCATATTATATCCCGCTTCCCTTCCTAGCAATATGCAATGCAGGCTTCTCCTCTTACTAACCTGATATTCAAGTTTGCTGACCATAGCAATGGCGTCCTTTGTGTTGGGATAATCAATATGCCTAACATTTTGGGATTAAAAATAAGTCTTTTAACAATACGCCTTTTAATTAAAGTGTAAAAATCGGGATAGATTTTGGAAGCCAGATTTTTGTACCTAGGCAATGTTACTTTTAAAAAACATGATACCTAAATTTAAAAAAAAATTAAAATACATCAGTTATGTTATTATCAATCCCTCAATTTAAATTAGAGTTAAACAAGCTAAGCCTTTTACTTTTGATATCTAAGATTTTGTTGTTAACTTTATTCTTTATTTTGTTTAATCCATTCCTGACATTGAGCCTGTTCAAAGGCATAAATGTGACCTCTCCGGGATATTTCATCTTGTTCATTTCTTTCAGAATATAGGTTCCTACCCTGTCTGACTCGACAATGTGATGGAATAACCTGTTACCAGCAGTAACCTAGATAGATTGTTAGTTAGTGGGTTAGATAAATAGATAGATAGTTCACTACCATGTCTGACTCGACAATGTGATGGAATAACCTGTTGCCAGCAGTAATCTAGATAGATTGTTAGTTAGTGGGTTAGAAAAATAGATAGATAGTTCACTACCATGGCTGACTCGACAATGTGATGGAATAACCTGTTGCCAGCAGTAACCTAGATAGTTAGTTAGTTTTTAGATAGAGAGATAGAAAAGTAGCTAGCCAGTTAGTGAGACTCACTACCAAATCTGCCTCAATATTATGTTACAAGTTATCTTGAGCTACCCAAAGGTAATGTAAAGGGAAATGTGTTTTTTTCAACAACAAAAAAATTAATAATGAGATTTTTATTTTTTAAGATATGCTTTAATAAAAGCATCGGATGATCTACAAAGATAAAAATAAATAATTCTAGGTACAAAAATAATATTCTAGCTACTTAAAATTATTTATCAAACCTTAACTTGTCTCTGTTTTTAGAATGCCTTATTATATGTACCTAACAATGTTCTAAATATCCTATCTGTACTTGTTATTTATCAATTATCTATGTTACCTCAACAGCTGTGTAGATACTCTGCTCACATTCAAAGTTTTCAATAACAAGGCCATAGTAAGACTCAGAAATTGATTTATATTGACCTCCACGTTCCCTAAAAAATGTATAGTAAAAATTTACAATTTCTAAATATTAAACTTGGAATTTTGTTGGTTTATATTAAAAATTGGACAGTTCTATAAATTGAATTTTCTAAACATTTTGTGATTCTTCCATCAGATTTTCTTTAGAATTAGAACTTGGCTTACAATATTCTATAAAGTAGTTTTAAATGTGTACACTTCAATGGAAAAGATGCGAGTGGTAGAGGGGTATCAACATTCAACACTTACCTCTTAATTGACTTTAAGATAAAAATTAAATCGTCAAAAAATTACCTAAACATTTCCAGAACCTTTCTAACAGAATCTCTGCCATTGAGAATAGGTTTACCAGCCATAGACCTGAGCGTCTGGTCAGCCTTGCTCAACTCCTCCTTCAGGGAGGACAGGGACTGTTGCAGGTTCATTTCTTTCCTGCACAGATCATTCCTTTCTCCCTGGAGCTTGTCCTTGCGCTTCTTCAGCTCGTAGAATCCTTTGTTTTGGTCGTCGATAGAGTTTTTGTATGTGTCTTGTTCGCCCCCCATTTCCTCGATTTTTCTTTCCAGTTCAACCTAAATAGTTTAATTCAGTGGCGTTCACAGGATTTTGCCAGTAAATGTATTACAGACAATAAAAGAGGTGTAATTTTATGTCATTTATAAGGGTGGGGTGTCTACACTCCCTAGGTGTCTACACTCCTACAAAACACATATCATGTACTGAAAAGACAAATTACTAAGCTGCTAAAATAACACAGAAATATAAAAACAACTAAAATATTATCAAGTATAACAACGTTACTAACAGATTAGTATAGAAGAGATAATTTTTACCTTTTTCTTGGCATCCTTCTTCAGATCTCCATCCAGTCTTTCAATCTGCTCTGCCTTGTCCTAAAGCAAAAAAAAAACTTTTTAGAATTAAAGAGAAAGTAAAATAACCTTTCTAGTTTCTGAAATAAATTTAATTAATAATCAAAATGAGGGAAATACGAACTCAGGTTTTTTTCCTGAAACTGCTATTTAAACTGCAAAACAGCAGGCCCCATGTCAAAATGTTGCTCAACTAAAACACGGAAAGCAGATAGACGAACCTTCCAAAATTATAGAAAAAGTTCGCTTTTAAAAATGATTTCCTTGCCTAGTAATTATAATTTGATCCTAAAAAATTGAGAATCAATAAACTTTACCTTGAGTTGTTTGTTGAGTGATTTAAGTTCTTTTTGGATCCACTCGTCTCTCTGCGCCTTGCTGGTAAACTGGCTTCCTCTATAATAGATAGATACACAACACATAATAGTCACGTAGGAAATTATGATATTATATTATACTAGCGGCTTTGCCCCAAGAGGTGATCAAAAAAAAGTTAAGGTGAAATTTTAAAAAAAAAAGGGAAAAAAGGACCAAGGAAATCTTCTACAAAAAAAAGATCTTACGCTTCAGTCGGACGGACGGACGGACAGACGGACGGACGGACAGACATCAAGCTACTTTGTATTATAGATGGAAGATGAAAGATATTAAGTTGCACAATCACATACCTGCCCTGTTTAGCGTACAACTCTTTACGTTTCTGTTCCTTCAGGGTCAACTCACGAGTATACTCTTCCTCTTTCTTTCTCATTACTTCGTACTAGTATGGGTTTTGTTGGGATTTTATAGTAATAAGCATTAACGCCCCTATAGGCATCTTTGAGAATGAGAAATGAGGTGGGGAATTCGACAGCCAACCCCCCTCCCCCCCCCCTCCAACCATTGTCAATTTTAGATTTAAAAAGGAATTAATTTTTTATTTGGGGGGGAAGGGTAATTTTATCCTTGGGGCTATCTTGGGAGGGTGGTGGTACCCTTCCAAAATTAGCTTAAAGCTCTTCCAGACAGGGTAGTTTTTTTCTGTATTTTTTTTGCTTTATGTCAGGTTAGGTTAGGTTATATTGAATAAAAATACACTCTCCCTGTATTTTCAAATTTTTTGAAAATTAATGAGGGGTTGGGGATTTCTGTGATCGATAGGTACTTTGAGGGAAGTCAGTAAACATTCTTTAAATCTTGCTATGCTAATTGTAAAATAAGAAGTATTTATCTACAAAAATACACAACATTCCTGAGGTTTAATGCTCTCTAGTTCATTTTCTTTCTCTCCAATAGTGACTTTCAGTTTGTTCAACTCAGCCTCGGCTCTCTCCTTGGAGCTCGAGTCACCAGCTACTTCATCCCTGCAAAAAAAATATGATGACAACATCCATAAAAACTAAAGTTGGGCCGGATACTTTTTTGGCTGGATACCGGATACTGGATATCCGGCTGATTTTTAATGCCGGATATCCGGTTCAGCCGGATATCTGGCCAACGTTCGATATCCGGCAAATTACCGGATATCCGGCCGGATAACCAGATATCCAACGTCAAAAATCAGCCGAATATCATGTAACCGGATAGTGTTAATATCAAGTATCCGGCCGAATATTGAAAATGACTGGATATCCGGCCGGATATTGAAAATGACCGGATATCCGGCCCAACCCTAATAAAAACAAAGCTCTAAAATAAGAAGGAAGGACAAATGAAACATAATTCTTGTAGAGTGGCAGAACTTTATAAGCAGAAATTAACTTTTAAGTCGAAACATAATTGTAACTATCATAGAATTTTTTTTCTTTGTCTATTAGCTTTGATTATAAAAATATCTCATCCACCCCCCTCCCCTCCCCATCATTTGAAAATTTAAAGCGTAGATAATAAAAATCAACTAAAAATTACCTAAGATCCTTAAGCTGGAATTCGAGCTTGGTTTTTTCTTTAGTCTGAGCATTAAGTTCTTGATGGAGAGTGTCCTTTTCTTCTTTTACAGATGCTTCCTTACTCTTCAAGTCTTTTACCTAAACATTATAAATCATAACTATCAGCTGCACCCCCAGCATCTATGGAGGGAGGGCAGTAAAATAGTTTTAAAACATCTCAAAAATAAATTCTTAAAAATGGTCTAAAACCACTCAGAACCTGTGTGGTTGCCCTAAAATGAGGAATTTTCAAATAATGCCATATGCTCATTGGTTAAAACAAATCAGTCGTATATCTTTGA
This sequence comes from Acartia tonsa, assembly GCA_900241095.1. NCBI lineage: Eukaryota > Metazoa > Arthropoda > Copepoda > Calanoida > Acartiidae > Acartia > Acartia tonsa. Next base: position 7,163 of record LS042276.1, on the reverse strand, counting down.
TAGCAGCCAAGATAATCACAATTTCCCATTGTCGTACGGACAAACATAGTGAGGTATAAAGTGACTTTAATTCTATTTCCTATAAAATTATCTATCGTACAAAAATTTGTTGTCAAAAAAATTAATAGGACGTAAAGACAGAGTTGCTACGCTTTCAAAATAATACCTAATTGTTATAGAAATCAGCATGCCAAGTTTTAAATCGATAGGACAATTAGAACATTTATAAAGGGGGGGTTTTTTAATGCAACCATCTCGTAATCAGTGATTAAATGGCACTTAGAATTCGAATTTCGATCTGGAATTTTGCATGAATAATCCTTGGTAGGTCTATTTTCCCTAAATCGAACCAAAAGTTGGAAAAGTAACGGTTAACGGCTGGCGGCTCAGCCGTTTTGCCAATTTTTGCCAATCTTAAGAGCATATTAGTCACGAAACCTAT
>LS042268.1:0-10846 GCA_900241095.1 Acartia tonsa | reverse complement strand
ATATGTATTTCATTGAATTGAAACAAAAGGGAAAAAATAATAACATTAATTTTCCTTTTAAAATAAAAGAATAAATACAAAAATGTAATAAATATTATTTCCAAATATTGAAAGGTGCCATATTCAAACAATAACAAACTAATATATTTCATAGTGTGCCCTTACATTCGCATACTATTATTTTCGCATGGGATTGTATATAGGATTAAAACCATCCCAAGACTTAAATCTGAAAATAGATTGGCTATAACCTCCAGAAGACCCATGTTAAGCTTATCTAAAATAGAAAACTCCATTGGTTGATTAGTTGCTGAGATCATATGCCCAAGACAAAAAAAACCTTACTACTTTATGTGATAGGATATAATAGTGGGTCTCTTATAGTGTGAGTGAAGAAAAGGAAGAGAATAGGAAATACTGGGGTAAGCGCCACCCCCCCCCCCTTATCACGTCCTTTTGCGGTTCTGTTGTTTTGTGATTGTGATGGTACACCGCATTTAAACCTATTTGTAATAAAACATAATTATTTACGTTTGTCCTACAAAAGTAAACCCTTCTAAAATTACAACAAGAAAAGTTATGTCAATAAAAAGCGTAGCAATATTTAGTGAGTTAAAGTTTAGTTATGAAAAAACAGTAAATTGTAGTAAAGATGTATGTTTTAAATCAACTTTAGATTTATTTAGTAAATGTTATGTTTAAACAATTTAAATTAAATAATGGGCAATAACTTTATCTGCGTATCAAATGAGACGATAGACAAAATCACCCCTTTTAGATATATATCATTGGTTGAAAAGTTTAAACAAAGCAAGTTGAAACAACAATTAAGATTTTATAAAAAAAGTACAAAGTTTTCAAGCCAAGAAATAAAAGAACTTGCGTATAAAACTTTGGATACCAGTTTCATTTCCAGTTCATTAGTAAATTAAAAGATGTGATAGACAAAGGGACATATTTTAGTTATAGCGCAGCTTTGCTACTATGTAATATCAAAAAAGGTAAATTAATGTTTTGATAAAGAAAGGGGAAAAATTAATATGCTAAAGGTATTCATTAGCCAACACTTTGATTGGAAAAAAAACAATGAAACAATATTTTTTGTATTGTTACTTTATTGATTGGACTTTTTTTGTTTTATCATCACATTTAGTTGAATATGTTTAGGGTTAGATCAGAAATTTGTTTTTGCTATATTGCTTAAATCAGGTATCTAAAGGGATAAGATAATTGCCGATAAATTAAAAAATTACCCTTTCAGTGCAGTAGTTGAAACGTTTGCACACTTCACTTAATGAACCAACCAATCAATTTTCAATAAAAGTCCCTAAACTTGTTAAGTCAACGAATAAAAAATCGTTATTATTTGAAACTTTGAAAACTAGTGTAATAAACAGCCTAATGTCTCCTCTCTCCCTGGCTTTAAGTACTTTTGTCTTATTAGCAACACAGCTACTCTAAAACTATGTTCATATGTCACTCCTTTTTCAAGTAAAAATACTTAAGCTTATTTTATGTACTTTCATTTACAGTTTTTTTAAAATTGTACTTAATTTTTATCAATTTCCTGATTAAAAAAAAGATTTATAATTTTTTGATCTTAGCTAATGTTGATGCTGCGCCACTTATGTAAATTGCACTTGTATTTAATAAAAAGGTAAAGGATTAATTGGATGCAATCGTCCTTATATTCATGATAACCCTATGAAAAGCCTGTAGTAATACAGGAAGGGAGGGGACATTGGACTGTTTATTATACTAGTTATTCATTAATTGGTTCATTGAGTTGAGTGTCCAATATTTCAACCAACAATTTTAATCTACAAAATTAGTAATATTGTGTATCATCATTATTGTTTTACATTAGTTTATTGGCCATTGTCTTATCCCTTGAGATCCCTGGTGGTAATAGCTGTAACACCTAATGAAGGCTTTCTAAAGGAATAATTAAGACACTAAATTGATAGGGAAAGAGTCGTTACTGAAAGGTGTGTACGTAAATACAACCAGACAGGGGGAGAAATATTCAGAAAAACAAGTAGAGGAGTAACCCTATAATATGAAGAAGTAAACTAAAGATCTCAGAAATTGCCGTTTCTAAGGATTGTACTTTTTGGGAACGTTTAAGGATGTCTTGGGGTGGTTTTAAGCTATTTTCTCTGACTGTTAAAACTCTCCCTTGGAGGCTAGGGGCGAAAGCAGCTAGTAATCAAATACAAGTACAAGAAATTTGAAACTTTTCTGTTAGTAAAACTATTTTATTATTTATTTACTCTTTCGTTGACTCAAAATCTTTAGATACTTTTATTGATTGTTTGGTTCCAAAGTAGTAGTGTCAAAACTTTTCCACTAATAATTTTAATCTAAAAAAGGGCTAATTGTGTTGATCATCATTTATTGTCCATTGTCTTATCCCTTAAGATCCTTTAGTTTTTTGTTTGTCTCGTACGTATATTACAAGTCCCTATCCCAATTATTTTATTCCTATCTTTAGACAAAGTGTTTATTAATTATTGCAAATTCAGCTAAATCAAAATGTGTAGGTTTTTTATCAAGAGTGATTCGAGCAACAGACAAGACTGTGTCATAACTTAAGACAATAAAACTTGTTCCAACATCGCTACTATGTCAGATGTGTGACAATAAGTTTAGAGTAAAAAGTAAAATAATTTTAAACTATTGCTAAAAAATGCATTTATTGGTTGCTTTGTAAGCATACTATAGATGAAATACCAATTAATTTGAAAATGATAACATTTGGTCTAAACATATTTATTGTCTTTCTATTTGTTCTTTATTCTATAGCATCAGTTTTTTTACAGATATAATTTTTAAAGCAAATTATCTTTATTTTGATTTAGTAATTCTAAAAGGTTATATATGGGCGATTGGTAAACCTATAAAGTCTGTATATCTTCCTGTATGTCTGTTAAATAAGATCTCTTATACAGCTGCAATTTGTTGGATTTTCTTTTGCATTAGGTTCATATTGGTTTTAAGGTATTTTTTACTTTTGAAATATTAGGATATTTTAAAACTAAAGCAAAAGTTTGAACATGAAATATTAAGTTGATTGGGGTGTAATGGCGAAAAAAATCAACAAAAAAATGTAAGGAGGTGTCAATACCCCCTAAAAACACAATACAAGTTAAAAAGTGCCCAATTTAATCAGTGCCAGCGATTTATGTCAATTTTACGGATGCTTACATTCAGCAAGGAGAAAAGTTGGGAGATTTTTTAAGTCAATTTTTTTTGCAATATAGCATTACATTTTTAACTATACGATATACTGTTATCGTTACGTGACAGCTAGTTGACAAAAGGCATTTAGAACTAGCTTTTTATTGCAGATTATTATTTAGATATGTGAGGGGAAATATTAGAGCATTTTTAGAACCTTATTTACATTTTTTTACAAGAATATATTGGTCAATAAGATCCCTTTAGCTGCTACACTGGTGAAGCTTTAATTTTAAAGGGGAGGGAGATAGTGATGACCTCAACAAAATAGAATAAGAAATTTTCAAAACATTTTAAAATCTAGTTTTGATTACTCTATAGCTCCTAAATCTATTGTAAAAATGACAGTGCATAATTCTCACCTTTTGGTTGTGATTGTTGTGCATTTTCCGCCATTTCCGCCTAAAAAAAGATAAAGTCAGGGTTACTGTTTAATAAATTTACAATCTCTAAAGAAAATTAGATCAAAAAAAGAAAAATAGTTTTAAAAAGATTTTAACTGTAAGGATAGGATTAAAAGCTTTAATGGCTTTAGAGAGCCAGAGGACATAAGAAAATAGTTTTTGTCTTTTGTAGCTGAAATTGAAAGAAAGGATTTTGTTAAAGGACAATACAATAATCTCCCCTCAGCCCCCCACCCCAAGAAAAGCATTCAAAGGAAATAGATTTTTTAAATATTTGTGGACAGAAGTTAAATCATCTCCCATTGTACTATAAATATTTTTTTTCCTTTTGAAGTTGTCTTTTCTTAGTTGGCAACCTTAATACATAGGAGATATTTTAAAAGTTATCTCTTTCTAGATTTACAGTAAATTTTCAGTGTAAAAAGCTAGAAATCAGATGTAAATAGAGGGCTCTACCTGCATGCCATATAGTTTCAGGACACGCCTGAAGGCGTCGCGCATGCTTTGCGCCATGGCATCCTCCCCCGGCTTCCCGCCACGGTTCAACAGGTGGGACAGGCTGGAGAGAAGGGCCTGTGGATTGGCGGCACCAACGCCGCCAGCCCCGAATCCGCCACCAGCTGGTCCGTCCTCGTTGGAGGACTCGGAGGTCCCGAATAGGATTTCGGGTCGGACTACTGAAAGGCCTAAAATATGGATAATTTGTTAATACACAATGAAGAAAAACTATTTTGCCAACAATCAAAAATGAAATGCAGTCAAATTTGTTTGCTAGATTATAAAGATTAACGAGAAAGATATATGTTACTTACCAATAGGTTTACTAGGCTGATTAGGGCTCTGACTGGGTATAGGACTGCTGGCCATGATACCAGGACTACCACTCCGACTCTGGCCAGGGCTAGTACCAGGTCCCGGACTCACCCCGGGGTTGGGAGAGTCACAACCACCCTCTGACGAGGAATCAAAGTCTGGCGGCCTGTTGGAAACCGATAAATCCATCGGGGAATTTTTCCTTTCCTCATCTCCTTCCTCTTTATCATCATCAATGTCTATGTCACCACCATCTTCGCCATTTTCTGTGTTATCATAAACAATATTTCTTGGACGGAAATTCTTTCTCTTGTTCTTCCGGCTGTTATCAGCTGATCCTGGCCGGGAAGCAATCTCTTGCAAAGCTGCTAGACCACTGGCGCCGCCTAGCGCCATAAAAGGGAGGTTTAGTCCAGTGGCTGCGCCAAATGCCGCGTGCAGTCGAATACTATTGGTAAACACATCATTGACATCATTACTTTCTTCTTCATCAATGATGGAAGGACTTTTGTTGTCGGTGCCGTTTTCCACCTCTTCCATGCGCTTTTTAAGCAAGTCATTAGTATTGTTGGTAGAACTATTAAAGGCTGGGATTTCATCTATGGAAATATCATCATCGGAAACATTGGCCTGGGCGTCGTCGGTTGCAGTTTCTGGAAACTGTTGCTGACCAGATATTTGTCTGAATCTTTCTGCATAGGACTCGTCCACCTCTTTGCTGTTATTCAGCCATGGCTCAGGGGTCGGGGAATCCATCTATAGGGGCAAAGTAGATTTTACAATTTTTTTCGAAAAAAGTATTCACATCAACTAAAAACTTCTTTTCAAAAAATTGTGACAATATGACAAATGTGATGGGTTGGGGACCAATAGTTTTACGCGTAATTGGTTAATTTGTAAAATCTTTCCTGTGCTGAGTGAGTTGGAGAATCGGGTGTTCCAGCATAACCTAGAACATTGAAATATGCATTATTATAGTTTTTGCGAAGTTAGTGCTAACAAAAGTTTATGTTTATGTAAAATTTAAAAAAAAAGATTTAATTAAAAACATGTATTTAATGTATACGTGGATGTTAATACAGGCGAAAATATTCGTCAATCTAGGTTGCTCTTTCCCTTGTCATTTATCTATCAGTTCGTTCGTTCATCCAGTAAGAGGAGAGGGGATGGGGTAAAGGGAGGAATGAGGGGGGTTGGTTATTTTAGCCAGCTACAATGTTTACTTTATTAGAGTACATGATAATCTGATGTAAGATCCAAGTAATAAAAAATCCATTTCTGAGATATTAAATATATGAGCGAACGAGGATTTATGCAAATTCCATTTTTAAACACATTATACATTAGAACCCATCCAATAAATAGTTATTTTGACCATCTAGCCCAAGTCAAAAGATTGGTTTGTCAGTGACTAATGGAATTACAATTTCTGTTTTTGTGTTCATCTTTGATTCAACTTTGCGATTATATTTTTGCACACACACACAACCACACACACACACACACACACACACAATTCCTTTTTGATCCTAGGGCCTGATCAAAGCGTCAATGCAAGACTTCATGATCAATAGATTAATGTAGTCAGAAAATTAGATACTCTTCAAGCCATTTTTATCCGTAGATATCTTCCTTAATAAAATTCTTCTAATTCTTACTTTAAATATTGATCTAATCTGTTTAATAATGTGTTTCAAACAATACTTATATTTTCATATTTTCTTTAGTGTAAAACCTTTGTAAATTGGCATCCTTGGTTTTTGATCAATAGATTAATATATCATGAATTTAACAATATAAATGGACTTTGAGTTTAGACTTTAAAGGTAAACTATTGAATTTAAATGTTTTGATAATTTAAAAATGTCTGTCCGTCCGTTCTGTTCATGAAGCTAGTTTTTATTCAAATCTCCTGTTATTAGAAAGTTGTTTTCTCTGTTATATCCCAGCTTTCTAGTCATCTAAATTTGTACCTTGGGGTTAAAGGTTTGAAACCCGTCAAATATAACCTTTAAATACAGCAACAAACAAACTCATTTTGTTATCAAAACATAAGAATGTCCCTTCAAGAACCAAAATAAATAAATAACAAATAACGAAGGCCTGCTCTATGCTAATTTGGATATCTAAAAATATCTATTAGAAGTCATATCAAAGTAAACCTAAGTAATTTAAAACCTTTCCCGAAAAAGAGAACCTAAAGAACACACAAACAGACAGACAGCCTACTAACTTTTCTGCGTTTTTGCGTTGAATGATAAAAAGTTACTTACGATTATGATCTGAGTTGTCTTGACAGCTTGTTATCGGGTCCTGAAAAATATTTACTAAATTAGTTTCAAATAGTAACAAGTATTTGGATAAAAATATGAATCATCCCAAATATTTAGGAACACCCATCTCTAAGCAAGTAAACCCATCTCTATAATTATAATTCATTGGTCCTGCCTAGGAAGAGAGAGGACATTGGATATAAATTATACTGGAACCAAAAGTTTTATAAGTATAGCTATTTATTTTATTCGTTGGATCAAAACTTTGGGTATGAAATTATATTAAGTTAATTCCAAAATAAAAGTGTACATATTTTTTAACTTATAATTAATATAATATAATATAAGTGGAAATTTCGTCTATCATAGTGGGGGCCAATTGTCTTATCCCTTAAGATACCAGGTGCCTGATATACTTCCGATAACATTAAGCAATAAGCATCATTCATACCATATAATGCTATTCTGAAAATTCTAATGTTGATTTTTATAAAAATTATCCCTTTCCCGTCGAAAATTATTAAATTAGTACTTTGGCGGCGCGAATTGGTTCAACAAAAAGTTTACTTTAGACGTCAAATTATGCCACTTTTTATATGCTGAGGGGATAGGGCTGTATTCTTTTAAAAGTAAATAAAAATATAAAAAGCACAACCCTATTTTTTCAGTCGTAATTGCTAACATATTAGCAAGCTTTTAAAATAATAAATTTCAAATGGTTTGTCGACTAGATTGAATATTTATAGTATTTATAGCTGACATCTTTTCGACATGTTGTGTACAGTCTTAATATTCTATGCTAATACAATAATAGTACAAAAAAAAGCTTTTAAGTTTTCGAACTTTTAAAAAAAATGCTTGTCCCTCTCCTTAATTTAAGACTTTAGTTAACACCCTCTTTACCCAATTTTACTTAACACTTTCAACTATTTTTGACGGATTTTTTACAATGTTACTAAATAATTTTCATATGATAACAAATTAAATCATTAGATAGATAGATAGAAAGAAAAATAGAGAAAGAGAGAGAGAGAGAGAGATATTGGGGAAGAGAAACAATGAAAGAGAGAAAGATAGAGAGAGGGTTCGAGAGAGATAAAGAGATAGTTACCATTTAGAGACAAATATTTTTTGGTCATTTTGGAGGCACACTCTTCTAGGCTGTCAGTCTGGCCCAAAATTATACACCCATAATAACATCATACAAGAAATTCTAGGGATTTTAAGGCACAAAGTAACAGCAAAATTACAAACTTATTCGCTCTTTCTTTTATGTGATTCTTTAAGAAAATGATTGTCATAGAACCTACTGTTTAATTTGATTTTGATGGAATTACCAAAAATATTTACAATTTCAATTAGGATAATAGAACAAACAATGTTGGATAACTTAACATTAGCAGAGTGAAAGGAGACAATGTACCCAAAGTTTTATAATAACATTTATTATTTGTTGGCTTAACAACTTTGGGGACTTTAGTGAATTTTGATTGGTTGATTAATTAAGTTGAGTTTTCAAATGTTTCAAACACAAATTTTATTGGAAATGTACATCAATTTATTGGCCATTGTCTTATCCCTTCTTAAAAAATAACTATTAAAATCTTATAGTAACATTTAATTAATGATTCAATGTTATGTTAATAAAAATTCAGCAAAAAATCTAAAAAAATTAATTTAACCCATTAAAATGGTTTTTACAAATACAACAAAGGTAAGAAAACTAAATGAAAGAATTTAATGTTTTAGCATCAGATAAGAAAACATTACATTAAATCAATGTCTTATCTAAATGTGATGCCTAAAACCCAAGGAAAAATAACAAGGATGACTGTAGACACAAAAGTACAATACAAATGAAGAAATTGTTAATAATGGAAGCGTTTTGCTGGCATACAATGGATCGCTTTATAGTATTAGATAGTAGAGATAATCTAGAGACTCTCTAAATCAAACAATAGGAGAACAGTTGAATAAAAGTAGAAGTTTCTGTGATGAACAGTTAATTGTATAATTTTAACAATAATATTTAGCATTAGTACATAATATATATAGATATTACTATACTTTAACCTAAGCTTAATGGTAGAGTGGTATCGCTGAAAAAATTTGTTTTATATTCTTTTCTCTTTAGAAATTTAAATTCTATTCCTACGATTATCTATTTCTTTAGTGTTACAGCATATATTGAGCCGTTAAAAGTCTGATTTTATGCTGTTATTTTACTTTATACATTGACTTAAAGAGCAATTTTAAATGAGAAAAATTGCCATCTCACCAAATATGAAAATAAATTTAGTTTTTATTAAAAGCAACCAAAAATAATGAAAACTTTTGTGAGTAAAATTATGTTGTTTTGGTTTAAAAAGTTTTTGTCCTATTAATGGCATCACTTTTTTAACATAAGACATAATATTGTCATTTGCTTTTCAACTAAAAAGGTATATTGTTTTTACTCTTTTTGCTAATGTAAATTTTAAGCATTTAAGAAGCAGCACCAATAAGTTATGTAATGGTGAAAAAAATGCCTCAATACTGCTGCCAATCAAACCATTTTCAGCCCTTTTTTTTAGCTCGAAAGGATTTTTAACATAAAGGTTTGAAAATATATAAACTATAATTCTTGTCTTATTTATGTCTTTGATCTATAAAGTCAAATTTTAATATGCTGCTAAGAAATCTTAAATTAACTTTAATCCATTAAATCTTTCAAAGTTACCTATTTTCTAACCTTATTCTGATTTACAATTACAATTTTTTCAAACTTAAACAGATATACAACTTTTATGATGACTTTTCAAACTTTTTTTTCTCCGATTTTAAATACTAAATTTTTTTGTTTACCGCTGTTAGGATTAATTAAACATTCATGATCCAAGTTTTTTTTTGAAGATAAATAAAAATTTTAAATAAGAACATTAATTGCATCTTATATAGGACTATTTTGACATGTTCAAACCTAAGATCAGACAAACCGATAAAATGCAGATAAGCTTCGCTCTTTAAAAATATTAAACATTAATCCTAATTAAGGTATATTATTCAAACTTTAGATAAATTAAACCTATCAATTAAACAATAAAAAAAACGATTATATATCCATCAAAAGGGAAGCAAAAATGAACAAGATTATTAATCAAAACCCTTACGAAATAATTGTTTATATTTTACTAATGGATACGCCCACTAGAAGCCTCTAGAGCCACATAAGGTGAGAGGGAGAAAAATCGACCCCCCTATTTTAAATTTGAGTTTTAAAAAGAAAAGTAAAGAAAATTAATTTTAATGGGGGGGGATAATTTTTTAGGGGAGGGTGGAGATATCCTTCCACAAAATAGTTAAAGCCCTTCTCTTACCTATTAGAAGCTTCCCTGTAAAGGAGAATCATATCGGTTTAGTGGTTAGTGAGATTCTTTGCAACAGACAAAAAAGCACATTACTTCATACAATAGGATAGGTATGTAATTTTTACGTATTTTAGGAAAAGTATAATTATAGAGAAGCTACTCATACCAAAAAAGTAAGAAATTAGCAACGTAATTTACACTTAACAACAATAAAATATAATTTTTACGAGGGGATTTTCCCCGTATAATTTATGGCCCTAATGGGAGCTTAAAATTACAAGAATTCTGGCCCGCGGCAATGCTAAAATGTTTTAACATAAAACCATGTTCAAATTTTATTTCTGCCATTCAATTAGTGCTTAAATTGGTTTTATCTATGTGGTAATAAAAAATTGTTGGGCTTTTAAACACCCCCACAATTTAGTTTTAATTATTTTTAAGTGCAAATCTACTCTGAAAGCAATCCTTCTGTCTGTCTGCTTTTAATGCTGTTCTATTATCAGTTCTTTCTTTCGACCCCCCTCCTTTTCTCTTACTGCCTGTTTCTCCATGTATGGTCTTATGTTTAACATTTATAGCTTTTTCAAGCAGCTTAACACCTATTAAACGTAATTGTCCTTGTTATTAATCAAGAATTTGTAAATAAGATTTAAACTTCTTTATCCAAAAATTTAAATAACCATTTAATACCAACTATCTATAATACAAAGTAGAACGATGTCTGTCTGTCCGTCTGTCCGTCTGACCGTCTGTCCGTCCGTCTGTCTGT
>LS042263.1:13369-28340 GCA_900241095.1 Acartia tonsa | reverse complement strand
TTAAATCTACCTTTCCGCAGAACAGAGATTGGCAAAAACTCTTTTAGTTCTAGAGCAGTAAGAGGCTGGAACAATCTCCCAAGCGAAATAAAATCTTCTACCAGCCTGGCTCAATTCAAAGTAAAGATTGACAAACACCTGAAAGAAGCTTGACTTTTATGTTAGCACCTCCTTTATGGCCCTAAACGGGGCTCGTCGGAGTATATATTTATATTATATTATATTATATTATACGCCTCTTATTAAATACCTACCCAAAAATATCATTAGTCGTTCAATATTTTATCTTAACATACTGACCTTAGAAACACCTGCAGAAATTTTTCTAAGATAACTGTTAAAGGATAAAAATTTTATTTGCTTCTCCTGTTCAAATAAACACATCGCCATTATTTTAATTTTTAAAATTTTTTCAATTAAATAAAATTAGGTACTTACTCTTCATACAAAAATTTATATAAAAGGAAAATAATAGAATTTGAAAAGTTTGGTTGGATCTTATTGTTTAATATAATAATAAAATTATTTTCAATTAAGAATATGAAACAATATCTCTATGAGTCAGATGCAAAATTATTTTACTCACATGGTATACCTTCCAGAAATATATAAAAAAATGGCAAATGTTCCTTAAGATATGACTCATCAAAAGGGTCTAGAGGAATACAATGAACACACTGGGAGTTGGCGTTATGCTGGCAGTGGACAGCGTCCCGACCTCTACTGATTTTCCCATCCTAAAAAAGTTGAACAATACATTCAAAGATTTTTAAAAATGCTTTCTGAATTTGAGATTCAGATGCTAACGGGTGTTAGGTTAGTACCTATGTGACATTGGGAAAATGGGTAACCATTGGGCATTGCATGTTAGGCATAGGGAAAAACTACTCCTCCTCCCTAATTTCAATTGAATTAAAAAATAAAGTGAGGATTGCATTTCGCGATAGGCATTGGTGTAAAGTTCAGATTATTTTGGAAGTCTATTATACTAGCTGTGTATCCCCAGAAGAATTTCTACCTGTTTTTGTAGCTCTATATCAATTTGATCTTCTTTAACGGCAGCGGGGGCTGTATATGTTCCGCCATTTTCAGTTTTGGAGGATGTATGGGCTGGCTCGGTTGGAGTTTTAAACACTGCATCACTCTTAAATAAAAAAAAAGTGCAACAATTTTTTTTAACAATATTATATAGACAAGTTTATGTAGTAATACTATATCCCCAGGAAGCTATAGACAAAAACTAATTTTTAAGCATTCTAAATTCTTAAAAACTAGGATAAAATGACACTTATACTTTATTATTTCAGTTTGATGGTATGTTTCACTTTAAGTTGATAAGTTGTCGTCATGGTTTTGTATATAATAACAAAAATTTACCTTTGATTTTGGAAACATGAACAATCTATCACCATGTTTTAAACCTGTAATATTATAGAATTATATTTTTTTATTCTAAAGTAATTTTTTGTATAAAACTTTAATTATTAAAAAGGTTGAATTATTTTCTAAACTGTTTTCATTCGGGCGAGCATATAGTTTTGTGTTTTCCCTCAAAGTGCCCATCGAACACAGAACCGCCATAGGGCGCCCTCGCCTATATTTTTAAAGATAATTTGAAAATAAATAGTAAATAGTTTTTTTTCTTATAGTTTAACCCCTGCAGGGAGCTCTACTCTGGAAACATAATAACTTAACTTAACTTGTCTAAAAGTAGAACACAAACACGAAAAACTCCCCTCCCCATCATTTTCATTTTGTATCAAAATAAAGGGGAGGTCGACTTGGCACTTTGATGAATGTTAATAAAGTAGTTACACTAATAAAAGATATACCTGAACTAGAAATAGTTTTTACTTTGGAATTGACAACCTCTATACTTTTTCTTTGATCTTTAAACAGGGTAAAATCCATGGATTTTAGATCAAAAGCTTTGTGGATAGATTTAAATAAATCCTCTGTTTTACCGGTCCCGGGTACCTTAAAAAAAATTTGTTAATTTTAACGAGAATTCTCATAACTTTTCTTTAAATTATTGATATAACGATATAAAAAAGAAATTGGAATACAAAATACAAGTCTTAGGTGTCTAGAAATTAAATACTTTAAGATTTTATATTAAAATGTGCCATATATTTCAGTAAAATAAGACAGAATTTTAATAAGTATCAAGAAAGACACTTGTAACAAATAAAGGCAAGAATTAGCAAGCTTTTCTTTTTAGGGAGGAAAACGGAAAAGTTATTCGTTGTTCTAAACCTGCATTTTTTAAAAAACCATCATAGAAAGGGAAAAGAAGGTTGCGGGTAAAATTCGTAAAGGTGTGTGTTTTAAGGCTTAAAAATAGTAGTAAAATGATAATATTCACTAAATATGTGAATTTCTTATTGAAAAGAACTATAGACAACAATTTTTTTAAAAAGTTGACATACATTTTTATCGTTCTACTACTGTTAATAACTTGAAACACACAACCTTTACGGATTTTACCCGCAACCTACTTTTCCCAAATTAAATTTTTTTCTTAGGATGGGGGAGAAACTGACTTATCCTTTCTTTTACCTGGACCCTTTTCTGTCCCTCCTGGGACTGAATACCAAGTGTTAGCAGCTTTGACATACTTCTGAAACTTGGAGTACAAACATTTAAATACAAACTTTATAATAATTATCATTATTAAGTATAGAAAATACACAAATAACTTGGGATAGTTGAAATAATGTTCATAATACATAATTTTGTTTCACATGGCAAGTTTGTCATAATAATTTGTCATTTAAAATATTTTTTAGATTGTATAAATCTGAAAACTTTATAATAAAACAACTTAGGTACCTATCTTTTTATCAAATCTGAGTAAAAAATCAATTAAATTATTTACATTTGAACATTATCATCTAAACAAGATAATAAACTTTAAAACTAAAGAATTCACTTTATCTCAAATCTAAAAGTAATTTTACCCAGGGATCTAAAAGGAAAAGACAATGGCCGATAGATTGATATAAATCACCAATGGTGATAAACAAAATTTCCCCATATCTAGATTGCAATTAGTTGTTGAAACGTTTGGACACTAATTTTAATAAACCAACCAATCAACTTCAATACAGTCCCCAAGGTTGTTGAGCCAGGAAATAAGAAAATGGTATCATAAAACTTTGGGGACTGATGCAATAAACAGTTCAATGTCCCCTCCTTTCCTTGAATTTGACCATTTTATCAAATCTGCAGAAGTTTGTGAGAAATTCCCACCTAATTTTAAATGACAAATAACTAAGATAACTTTTATAATATTTAAATATACACGAGACATGGAATTGCTTTAAAAAAATGTATCTAACTTTATACCAAAAAAAGTTTTTTTTTCTGTCTTTTTAAACTGGAATTATTTTTAAAAGTATAAAATGCAAAGGTGATGGTTTAAAAAGTGTTATTTTTTAACATTTCATAATAATTTTTATCATTTTTTCTATTAAAAACTGTTATATAACTGCAAGCCTAAGGTTTTATGTGTCTGAAGTTTTTAAGAAAATAAAAATCTGTACAATATCATTTCTTTTTTCGCGTTTTTCTTTATGAATTACATGATCTTAGATTTTCTGTACTAAAGGTGTATTGTATTCTATATAATAACTTAAATATAATATGTTTACATAGAAAGGGATAATTTTAACTAAAATAAATAGTTAATTTCGTAGGTAATGAAAATATTTTCATTGCTTTTAAATTAAGCTGCTAGTTAGTTTTGAGGGATATAATGATAATTGTAATATCTTAAAATGCAATACTGATATCAAATTTTTTAAAATTACACAAAAAGCATTAAACTTGTAAATTACACTGCCCGTGCTCATTAATAATATTACTACATTTTTAACAAAGAAATATAAAAATAAAGTTAAAATATTAAATATTCACAAAAAACAATTTGGCATTCTAGAATATGTTTTTTTTTTATACAAAAGTAATAAAATGAGATTTTATATTAGCAAAAAAGATTGCCTTTAATCATTTAAAAATCCTATAAATTAACATTCTAATTCATTTAATTTATTGGCAATTCCCTAGTAATATACTAGTTCTTTTTGCATATATATGTATATAAAAACCTAATATACCAATCCTGTCTGAAAAAAAAAACTAACCATTTCAATTATATTTTGTTTGAAAATAAACGGAAAAGATGATTATTGGTTTTGATAACTTACCAAAAAAAGGTCCTAATAATGCAAAAGAGAGCAATCTTATTAAAAGAGGGTGTTATAAACTTTAAAATCACGCAAATTACATGATTCAAATAAAACTTACATTTTAATGAAATATTTATTTATATGTTATTTCTAATTTATTTTAGGGGAAAATACTTAATAATTTAGTTTTCTAGGCATTGAAAAAAATCTTAATTTTTCTAACAATTTTCTTACGTCCCAAAAATAACTTAATTTTGCACAGTAATTTCGTTTTCTGTCATAGAGGAACAAATAGTTCCTGTGTGATCCACAGTAAGACTGTCAGTCTCCATATCAACTACTGTGTTGGTGTTAGGATTAGGATCTGTAGTATTTGTAGTTTCTACTACTGCAGGGGTTGTTGTACTAGTGTTGTCTGCTGTAGTGTCGGTTACGCTGTCAGCCTTTTTAACTTCTAAATGATGAAAGATTCTATATTAAAATTGTTTGTTAAAACAACAACAAAAAACGTTTTATTATTGTTAGAAAGTAAACAGGCTTTATGAAAATCCTTTTATGGATGTATAATATACGTGGAATGATAAAACAGGAGAAAAATTTTCGTCGATTCAGGTTGCAATTTCCCCTCGCATATAATGGTCAGTTCGTTTATTCAGTAGGAGGGTACGGGATGGGATTAAGGAGGGGAATTGGGAAGATCATTATTTTAGCCCGCTACAAAGATCACCTTGTTTATAGATCATGAAAAGTTTATATGAGATCCAAAGTAATATTAAATCCATTATCCTTTTAAACTAAGACTTTAAAAAATTAGAATCTTCCATCCCTGAATTAGCTTGATTCTTATTGATAGAATCAATGGACTCTTTGGCATCACCAGCAGCTGTCACTGATACAGGCGCTGATGTTTCTTTTTCTGGTGCTTCTATAAATATGTTATTATGTCTTGAATATTTTTTAATAATGTAACCGACTACTCTTTTTCTTCTCATGTAAAAAACCCTTTTTCATTCTTTAAACTGTCCATTACTTATTTGCTTTTCTTAGAATTCTATGTTTTTTATTAGATATTTGTGTGAAATTAAAAAGACTTTTCTAAATGCAAAACACCTTCCTTTTTGATTTACAGCTATTTTGCTCTGCTGCTTATGGACATTATTGTTCTTACTACGTTCAATTACAAATGCTTTAGATTCGGTTAAACATAATTAATAAATCAATCAGACATAACATTCCTGTGGTAGCTGCTTCAACTGTGTCCTTTGTTTCTACTCCTTCTTTACTGTTAGAATCGGCTGTTACAACTACTACTGCGTCAGCAGCAGAGGTAACTTTATCTTGCTGTAGTTGTGTTGCAGGGTCAATACTGTCGGAATTTTGTGTAAGTTTGGTTGAGCTGTTTTCCTCTGAGACAGGTTCTGGGATAGGAACATTTACACCCATGGCTTTTCGTACTGCTGTTGCTTCTACTAATTCACCTTAACATGAATTTAAGGTTAGGATGGAAAAAAGGGTTATTGAAAAGGAGAGAGAATAGCGTCAACAATTTGTTCTACAATAAAGTAGCGATTTTAAAAGCTGGTTGAAGACACAATAATAGAATAAATTCTCAATATTATCTGACTCAATGAGCAAGCATTGTAAAAGATTTTGACGGGAAAAATATCTCTAAAAAATGTATATTATGTATATTCATTCAAGTAGTTTTCTAATGAAACACCCATACTTGTTATTCCTAATTGTTTAATTATATTAAGAATGTTTAAGAATATTTGGTTTCTCAGGCTATACTCAAAAATCACATTTTAGAAGAAATCTATTACACATTTTTAAAATCGCTATACTTTATTGCCAGCAATCTTAAGAATAACTTTTTCTTAGATAGGCGTTTTCTGAGATGAGCAGTTTCTTACCCGGTTGTGTAGATTTGAGAATTGTGGTTAGGTTATCCAGCACCTTGCTAGCCAGTTTAATTTCAAAGTCGGATGGCTGCTCAACCTGCCAAACAAAACAAAATTATTTTCATGAGAAATTGCACATTTGCATATAACAAAGGGAAGGCTATCCCAAAGAAAAAGACATAAATACAAAATACATAAATAAAATTATTACGAAGTTACTCACATGCATATATCATAGGTAATACACAAAGATTTTAAAGAAAAAATGTTTAAACCAAAGCACAGATATTTTATTCATACCTGATTAAGATTGAAGTTAGGACAAACATTAAGCCTGCTTGTTTGCGAAGCTTTTAGGTTACTCAACAGCATGGCCGTCCTGTCCAGCCGCTGTTCAATCGTCCTATTGGCGTCCAGCTCCGACTCCCTCGTCTCAAACTCCTCCTTGAGACTGTCAATAAAACTCATGTCTATGCCCTCCTCATTCAGGCTCTTTAACGAGTCAAAATCTATAACAGGATCATCATTAGTGGCGGTTGCTGTTGTTGTACTACTGTTATTATCATCAGTCTCCATATCCTCCTTCATGTCCTCTTTGATAGGGCTGGTGGGTGAGGGGCCCGTGGAATCGTTGCTGGATTCAGAATCCCGGCCCTCCAGGATGTCGATCAAACGGTCGACAAACGTATGGGAATAATCTTCTCTACACACATTTCTAAAATAAATATAAGTCAAGGTACAATTCCTTTCAATGTAAACAAAAACACATAAAAAATTCAAGATTCCTTGCTGAAATGTCAAAAGGCAATTCAAATCTAATTAAGGAACTTCATAAATATCAGTTTGCTTTACAGAACAACTACCTACCCAACTTTTTATTCATAATTCAAAAATTATTATGTCTTAATAATAATATTCTATTATAGTTTGGCTTAACATTTTTTATGTTGCCATCATTGATTTAGTAAAAATTTTCTTTCAAAACTAAGAGAAAAACTTACTTGATTAAATCATGGTACTGACTCCCTTGCGGCAAACTGAATTTATCCAGATTTGTCTAAAAAGAAATAAAAAAATTGAGACAAAATCATCACATTTCAAATATCTTTTGTCAACACATTAGTGTACAAGGAATATATTTTAAACTAACTCAACAATCAATTTAAAAGTAATTTTGCTAAATCAATACAAAAGGCAAATGCAAAAATTTAATATTTTCTTAGTTAAAAGCGACGGGAAGTGCATGGTTAAAGAAAATGCGCGTAGAATGAAACTTTTCAGTATATCACGTTGCCTGAGTTGCGCGTAACGTGTGAATCGCATTCAGGAGTCTATGATTTACTAAAAAGTTAGGCTGTGCTGATCTCAGCCAGTTGACAGCGAGCAACCTTTAAAAATGGCTGCTTATTCCTGTACTGACCTGTACTAGTTGTGTCTCCTCCAGGGTTAGGCTAGAAAATGTGGAATCATAGGTGGGACCATACGAGGAATAAAAGTTGTACGAGATTGGATACATTGCCTAAAAATAAAGTTAGTTTTAGATTTTAAAAATTTTAGAATCTATGCATGCTTGGAAAGTCGTTGGCTGCAATCAATAACATTAATTTTATGAAGTTATGAAAATTTTCTTTATGTTAGTGATTTCAAAAACGGTGTATTTCTAACATAGAAATCCTTTTTTTAGGCTAATTTGTCAGTTTTCGATTTAATTGAAGAAAAAAATCATCTCACGCCAGATAAATTTTTTAAAAATACATTACCTACCTTTCATCTATCTTTAAAAAATATTATCTATATTAGCTATTGATTTTTCCATACCTTTACTATATTTCTTTTGTCTTCTCTGAATCCATACAGATAAGAGGTTCCAACTTTTACACGACCTACAACATTTATTTTGTATTTTTAAAAGAAATTACTACCTATGAAACTTGTATATTAAATATTGAGAAAAAAACAGACATTATTTTCAACATAAACAAGGATGACAACATCCATAAAAGCGAAGCTCTGAAATGGAAGGACAAACGAATATTAACACTTGACTTGTAGACTGTCAGAACTGAATAAACTGAATATTAATGCATATATCTATACAAAATTGTAAGTAAATTTGTTGCAAAACAGATTATAATACATTTTAATGTTTAAGGACATACTGACGTTTTTAGGAGTTGATTATAGGGATTCTTCGCTTATAACACTATACCTTGTTGTAATAGGAATCAGTATTCAAAATCAGATGAATAGGATAATTTTAACATTAAAAAATTTGATGACAAAAAAGTAAAAAGCCAGCTTGTTTTAAATGGACGTACGGACTTTCTGGTAACGATTATAGAGTTGCTGCGCTTTCTAAGTCGTACCTTACTGTTATATGAGTCAGAATGCAAAGTTTAAAATCCATAGGACAATTCTAACCTATTAAAATTAACTAAAAGCGCTCGGACGGGCGGACCTACCCTAATTACAGAAAAGCTTTGCTTTTAATTATCAAAAATATTTTGATTTTAAAATCAAAGACCGTTTGGTTTGGAAGTAATGGAATTGTCCTTTGAGAAACATGGTTACCTATGAGGTGTCCTAATGATATTGGCCTATCTCTTTCAGTTCCAGGTATAATTCCATCTCCAACTGGCGGTAAAATTGCCAGGCTTGTGAAACCATCCTGAAAATTGTTGCAAATTGTAATAGGTTCTTTAATTCAAGACGTAAAACATGTAGGTATACGTGTTTATCTTCATTACGTATGTATATCTTTTACTCACCAATTTAACCATACATATTTACTCATCCTATGTCCTATTTTCTGCTATGACTATTGTATATGGGTATTTATTAAATAAAAAAGAATGATTTCTAACTTATTTTAAATAAGATTTTAATTTAGCAGGGATTGCACCCCAAGACACATTGCACAAAAGGGGATTCGGATTGGATTATCAAGTCGGATGTTGATTTAAATTCTGGATTAATCCGAGTTTAATAGGCGGGTATCTGAAACTGATTCATTTGAATTGCAATCCGTTGAGTTTAGCCGGTGTTGGCAATTCAAATATATTTAGAATGAATCCGCAATTATTTTAATAATCCGACAAACATCCGAATCCGAATGTGTGAAAATAACCTCGGATTGACATTCTTGAATTTAACCTACCTTTTGTCTAGGGAACAATGTGTTTACGTCTTTACTATTCTCCTTGTTCCTCCCTTTCTTTTTCTTTCTTTTTATTCTGTTCTTAATATTGTCTTTTCTCAGGTGTAGATCATTTTCAACAGCAGTTCCATTAACTGTTGTTTCTGTGCTGTCTTTGCTTTGATCGCCTCTTGTTAATAATCTGCGACCCATTGTTTTGTTCTAATATGTTTCTGAAATATTAAAAATAAATATAGTTTTAACAATAACCATCATCAAATTGAAGACTAGATGATCACAAAAATTTACTTAGAGAAAATTCTATATTATCATTTTATGACAAATGATAAAGTAGTAGATGCCATTAATGAATTATTTTCTCAAATTTTAATAATCAAAATTACATCACTGCTATATTGTTGGAAATAAAAGTTTACATTATTATAATTATGCTTAAGATAATATTGGCAGTTATCATGGTTCTTATAAAAATAAATCAGTATCATAATCTTGTTTCAAATTAGCATTAATTGAATTATTTAATAAATCAGACAAAATTTTTTTCCTAGCCAATAGGCTGAGTTTCTTTGTACAGCCATTCCAGGGCACTTTGCTTTCCAGCTGCCTTCAGTAATGGTGCAACCTTGTCCCTGCAAGTTTGGTGATATGAATTCAGCCAATCAATCTCAACTCTTGTCATCAAAGTAGGATCAATCAGCTTTTGCTGAATGGGCACGAGGGTAATAGCCTCGAATGTCAGCATTTTTGTACCAGTGTTAAATTTTGTTTCAGCAGGAACAACTTTTACCAAAGTCTCAATCCTGATTCCAAACTTGCCAGCTTCATAATATCCTGGCTCGTCAGAGAAAATCATGCCCTCTTGAACTCCAGGATCATTAGGATTGTGCCTGAAACTAATCCCAGATGGACCCTCGTGAACATTAAGGAATGCTCCCACCCCATGGCCAGTACCATGGCCATAGTCGAGTCCAACATTCCAGAGGTGCATTCTAGCCAGGGTATCCAGTCTCACACCCAAACATTTGTCGGGAAAAACGGACATTCCCAATTGAATCATACCCTTCAACACTCGCGTAAAGCATTCCTTTTCGTAATCAGTTGGTACACCGAAATGTAGGGTTCGAGTAACGTCAGTGGTGCCATCTTTATACTGAGCTCCACTGTCAATCAGGTACATTTCTTCTGTTGTAATAGTCCTGTCCGTGTCTGCTTCTGGTCTGTAATGAATAATAGCACCATTAGGACCGACACCACTGATTGACGGAAAGCTCAATCCCATGAAGTGTTCCTGTTCCTTTCTGAACGACTCCAATACATCGGCTCCAGAAATTTCAGTAACCTGACCTGAGGGAATGTTCTTCTGAAGCCAGGCAAAGTACTGTATCAAAGCTGCGGCATCGCGTATGTGAGAATTCTCAAATCCTTTCATCTCCACGTCATTCTTGATTGCTTTCATGACTGTGACAGGAGAAAGTTTGGAGACACATTGTGCTTGAGGTATTAAGCTGACTAGACCATGACTTGCCGTCTTGGGAAACCAAACTTTTCCAGGCTCTTTACCAAGTGCTGTTATATAACGTTTGATATCGTCATAGTCCTTAATCTGAACAGATTCCTCCATATCTACAGAAGAAAGGAACTCTTTGAGGTTATCACTGACTTGTTTGGGGGAGATAAAAAGCACCACTTCTTTCATGGTTACAGCACAGTAGCTGAAAAATACAGGATTGAAGTCAATATCAGATCCTCGGATATTGAGAAGCCATGCAACGTCGTCCAAAGCACAGAGTATCAAGGCTTTGCAGTTGTTTTCTTTCAATTCTTTTCTAACCTCTTCTACCTTACTTTGCCAACTTTTACCTAAAAAAATATATATTAACAAATAAAAATAAAAAAATCAAATCAAGTTGTAATGTGCATCATTTGTTGCAATTTGAAGATAAGAGAAGTTTTGCTTATAGTAAATTAACGATACGAAGTAAACAATGTGAGGTACCTGTAAAGCAGTATTCTAATGGAAAGACTGGATTTTCAGGTCTAGCTGGCTGGGGGTTTTGTTTATCCTCCCTCCACACTAAATCAACCAAATTCTGGTCAAGGGCGTGCAGTCTTGATCCAACAGTTTCTAGCTGCTCATTCCATGCCTTCCAATTAGCACTTGACACAAGGAGAGGATCAATACCAATAACGCTTCCAGGTTCAAGATTTTTAACCAACCAATCAATTTGCTTGGGCGTTGTGGCCAACCCATCCTTCATAAGCACCCAATTAGAATCCATTTCTTTTTGAGCTTGCAGGTAATACCTGCCGTCGGTCCACATTAGCGCCTGTTTTGGTGTTATCACAGCTGATCCAGCCGAGCCCGTAAAGCCAGAAATATATTCCCGCCGTGCATCTACAGCCGCCAGATATTCTGAATTATGGGCATCGCAGGAAGGTACTAAGTAGGCGGCTAGCGGTTCGGGAACATGGTGCAAATCTTTCATGTATTTTCGCAGCAAACCTAGCTGCTGCGTTGTTCCGGATTTCATTGTGCTATTATTGTTATCTGCCGGGAAAGCAGATTTTAGTCTGGAAAATAATAAAACTTGTGAAGTTCTGTTTATCACTAATAATGAACTGTTTGTAACACTTTTAATAGAGGTGAATTTTGATAAACTATATATCATTTTTCTGTTTTAAATGAGTAGTCTGGAAAAAATCTTTATATTTCTTGTGTTTATCGTAAATGGTATTTTATGCCTTATATGATTGATAATTGTATTAAGGCGCTATAGATTATATTTCGTCATAAGCTAATATTTCTTACATCACATTCTTAAATACTATTCTAAGGGTGTTTTCATGGGATATTTTTTTAATACAACACAAATATAACGTTTAAGTGCCAAAATTGGGACGGAAAAGCATCTAAAACATACTTATGTGCAAAAACAGGGATTTTTGGCCATAAAAACATATTCGCCGGCAAAAACTGTTGAATCATGACACTCAAATATCCTTTATGAGAAAGCAAATACAAATCCTTTCATATAAAATACAAATAAAAGCCTAGACGGTGACGGACAGACAGACAACAGATAGACCACATGTTATTCTAAAAACAAAAAAAATGGATTTTTATTATAATTTAAAATAATTCATTTTTGTTCATAAAAAAAGCACAAAAGTTTATAAAAAAATAAATAAAGTAAATAAATGAATGTTTTAAAATAATATTATTACTTATGAGGCGACTCTGTGAAACCAAGCTTTGCTACGTGCAGATAGCGGCATTCAACATCAAGGGGGAAGGGATCGAGAGGGGTGTTTTGTGTCAGCGTTGCCAACTTTAATATTTCACAATAAAATGTTTCATAAGTTTTATACATGAAAGCAACCCAGGAATTTAGCGAAATAAATTAAAATAATAATTGGGGGACAGAAAAAACGTCATTACAACAAAGCGTTGCCCCAAAAAATCGAAATTTTACTGATATATTTTTTTTAGAAATTAATTAAGATGTTCGTTACCAATCCATGAAGACAACTTCATAGTAATAAATAAAGTAGTATGAATATTTTGATAACAAAAAGAAAGTATCTATCACAAACTAATTTAAGCTTAAACTAGTTTTTACGATGAGTTTAGGCTAATTTGTATAATTAAATTGAAGTTTTTCAACGCTTTAGAAATTATAAATCATTAAAATATAGCACGAGCCATGAATTTCTATAATAGAGCGTCCTGTTTTGATAATTTTTATTAAAACTTTAAGAAATGTAATAAATTATTACAACAGTTGGGAACCATGTATTTAGATAGAATTTGCGGCATTTTCATGTGCCGTGCGCACCGACCTCGAGTCGAGTTTAATTTTCATAACAAACATGAAAAAATGCTAATTTTAATACATAATAGCATCTAAATTGTTAAAAATATATTTTCTATGGTAGTTAATTAAACGATGATTTAATTTTTACAAGTTAAGTTGGTTGTTTGTCGATATTAGCAAATATTTTAAAGGGTTTGCCTTTCTTTTATGGCTAAGTACGTTTGTATGGCGCAATTTTGGGATGAAATTAGAATAGAATTATTATCATAGAGTTAAATAATCAGATACGATAATACGCTCAACTAAACAAATAACGAAAAGTGTTTGTATTTATTTAGTTAACTATTTTGTAAGCTGTCATAATTATTGATTCATTTATAGATTATTTTCTTCAAGATTACATTGGTTTTAACTCAAACCTGTGATCAAATTGTAATATTTCATGTAATGATGATTCCTTCTTTCTTTATAAGTGTTTAAATACTTTATTAATCTAACATTCTTACACAGTTTCAGATAAAGCAATATGGGTCAATTAAAAAAGAAAACTAAATCAGCAGATACCCCCAGCAAGAAACGTAAGCTGGATAAACCTGCAGCAGACAGTCCCAGTAAACCTGATAAATCTGCCAAAGTTCTTGCAGAACAGTCGTTTGAAGAATTTCTTCAGGGATGGGATAACAGCGATGGGGGTAGCGGGGACGATGAAGCCCCCAAAGCCATTGAAAAGTCTGCAGAAACAAAAACAAAGAAAAAGAAAATTGTTAAAAAGAAGACTAAGGTATACTTCCATAAAAATATTCTGTTGTCTCTTTCAATTTTAATTCCGTTGAAAAATAAATTGCATGTAATATCATATCTATCTTAAATAGAAAAAAAACGATAATTTAAGCATTCAATTCATTTAGTTTTCTCAATTGCCATATGTATTTAAATCTATCAATCAAAATTAAACAAATTGAGCTCTATAAATAAATATCATATGTTTTATTAATTTGTTTAGAAGTCTGATGATTCCGAAGTAGAAAAGAAAGAAGGAAAAACGAAAGAAGGAACAAAGAAAAAAGGAAAAAAGACTGCAGAGAAGGGAGAATCTTCAGATGAAGATGATGTAGAAATGGACATTGAGAAACAAAAACAATTCATGGGCAGTTTAAAAGACAAAGATCCAGCATTTTACGAGTTCTTGCAGGTTAGTGCTTATTCAGTGTTAGATTATTAGCTGAACATATCAATATTTCTATCCATACCCATTTAAAGATATATGCTTTAATTTATTTACATCTATTTTCCCGTAATCGAACAAAAAGTTGGAAAAGTAACGACTGGCGGCTCAGCTGTTTCGCCATTTCTTGTTTTTTTTCGAGGCAAACCCATCACGAAACCTATGTCCTCATAATTATCTTTGCCGCTCAAAAACGTTTTCAAACGGTTCTAGCCGGTAGTTGCTGTTACTAGAAATCATAAAAATGATTTTTGTATTATTTTACATGATTTAAAGAAAAAACATGTTTCAAATAGTTGATTCCTACGTAATTTATGACAGATTTGCCCTAAAAATAGCCCAAAAAAACGGCTGAGCCGTTAGCCGTTACTTTTTCAACTTTGTGTTATTTTTTTATAGAAAGAAGAAAAAGGTCTTCTGGAATTTGGCAATTCCTCTGGCGAAGAAGATGAAAATGGTGAAGGCAAAATTCATATACTTCCAGACAAACTTGAAGATTCTGAGGATTCTGAACAGGAAGATTTCGAGCCTGAAGATGATCTTCTTGATGAAGAACCAGAAGTTAAAGGTTTGTCTTATGGAACCTTGTTCCCCCTAAGAGGGGGGGGGGGTCCAGCGCCCACCAGGCGGCATGCAGGGCCTAACCCTGAGGGCCGGCCGCGCCTGACCCGGGCACCCTACCC
>LS042247.1:6970-17376 GCA_900241095.1 Acartia tonsa | reverse complement strand
TTTAGATACAATACCTGCAGCAAATTTCTTGATATCCACAGTCCTCGTTGACCATGCACAGATTTCTACATTCCTCGTCTGATCTGCCTTCAACTTCGTCCTCTGCAGGGGGACACAGACCTAAAATAATTCAGTTAATATTAGAGATAGTGATCCTTTTTATGGGTGTAATGTATTACTTTAAAGGAAAAAATATCTTCCTTCGATATGGGATACAGGCCCTAAATATCACAATAACTCAGATAATATCCGTTTTTTAGGTTTAATGTATTATCTTATAAGGGAAAAAATCTGATTCTTCAACTATCCATGGGTGATTTCCTCATTTTTATGTCGTGGCAGAGACTTCAAATTGCAATAACTCAGAGCATATTTAAAATAAAGATAAAATTTTTCGAAAAAAAATAATTGTTAGATGTTCTTGACTATTAGGTCAACATAAATGTAGCTAATGCCTATTTTTTTAGAGCCATTTTAGAGGTATTAGATATAACACCTAAACTAAGCTTTCTGTTTAATTTACCTTGTACATTGGTAGTAGTACCTTGACAAGTCTCCATTATGGTTGTTACAGTATCAGCAAATCTAAAATTTAATCAACAAGATCTATTTTCATTTTAACTTATGATTTCTGTTTTTTTCAGGAAAAAATGTCGTCTTCTGTTTATAGAAAATTTGAGTTTATTATTTATTTACTAAAGTAAGGTTAAGTTATATTAGGAATATGGTAACCCCGTAGGATTTAGGCCCTGCAGGTTTAGGCTCAATAGGTTTAAATAAAATTTAAAAAAAAACATTGTAACCAAAGTGATAATTTTGTTAGTAAACTGGAAAGGAATAAGAACAAACGTCTTTATCATTAACTGGGTACAGGGTAGCCTCGAAGGGTTGGGTATCGTAGGTTTAGGCCCTGCAGGGTTTAGGCATAAAATAAAAAAGCATTTCTCTACCTAAGTGAAATGAGAACAGCTTTTTATTGCATCGCAGTTTTGTTTTATGCTTTTTTTTAATGTTCGTGCAAATTGTCTGTAATACGATGCTATACATGATTTTTCAGTATGGCTGAGAACTGGTTCCAATCCACCAGGTATTAATCGGTTTGGAAGCCATACTTGAAAAGCTTTATGTATTTTATCTTTTTAAAAAAGCATACCTCATATCAAGCATATCAGAAACAGATTGAGTTAGCCCAGCAGTATCTACACTATCCTCTAAAATATCACAATAATACATAATTCAAATATATTAAAATCCAGGATCTTATGGGATAAAAAATGTTTAATGTTGTTAAAATCTTTGGGAATAGTCACTTTCGTGACTTAAGGTGCGATATGTAGTATTTTTTAAATGGCTTTTTATAGGTTATTTTAGGTTATATTGGGCTATGTGATTGTGAAATAGGAGAAAAGCTACTGTGAAAAATACGAAGAATCGCCCCTTAAGGTTTGTTGCCAAGAAAGGGACCATACCCAAATCTTTTAAAAGCACTAGTATTAGAAAAAAAACTAAAATTGGAGGCAAGATGATTTTCGTCGGTTGTCCTATCCCATCCCATTCTATCCTTTCTTTTATTTCATATTTTTCCTGATACTAAACATTTTATCCAAGTAAAATATATTAGAAAAATGAATTCAGAATAAGTGGACATTAAGAAAGATTCTAGCATACCCTGATAAAATGTTTTTCCAAGCAGGCTAATATAACGATACCCCCTATTCCCCATTATAACTTTACCCCATCAATGGCGGAACGCATTAAGAAATATCTGAGGACTATATCAGCAACCTCAAATAACGACAAAAATTTCCCTGTCACAATATCCGCGTATTCTTTATTAGAAAGTATTCTCTATAATGACGACATTTTACTTAATACATAAAAAAAATATTTATCTTTTGCCTTATTTAGTGACAGTACCTTCCTTATAAATTTATATGCAAAACTGCTGTTACTGATCTACAGATAGGTTCATAAATCTTAAGGTATAATGGACAATAAATTTATGTACATCCCCATTATAACAAAATCAGCCCTTCTTTAGATTGAAATTTTTGTTTTCAACCAACCAGTCAAGAAACTTTAGAAACACCCAAGGTCTTCTAGCTAATGAAAGAGTGAAAGTGTTTATTAGACTTAGGGTACCAGTATGATTTAAAGTCCAATGTCCCTTCCCCCCATCACTAATTTTACCTTTTGTTAAAGCATTGATAGAAGACAGATATCTCCACCCGTAGCATTGGGGCTAAAATATAAATAATAGTTAGTTATGAGAACCAACACCTGCGGTGCTCTAACCCTGCGGGCCACCCTGTATTCAATATAACTTAACCTAGCTTGAATCCCTCCCACCTCCGTTTATTAACCTATTTCAGAATAAGAGGAGGTTCTGTGTTCGACCTCGTGACTTAAGGGAAACCGCCTAGGTATATAAAAATTGTCAATAATTCCCAAAACTTACCACTTGATCAAAGTTCTTTGTAGTTCCCTTTCTTCTTGACCGTCTGTCCATAGCGTCAAGATAGGTTGACCTACGCGCTCTCAAAGCCTTCAGGAAGGTGTCAGCAGCCCCTGTGGAGTGAAGAAGGCTGCGCCTGTCGCGTAACAGATCACCACCCAACTATAGAAATATATTATGATAAAATTTGTATTTTTATTAAAAAAAATATTTTTCAAAATTCGAATTTTTCTTTTAGGTTCGAAGATTTAAAGAAAACATTAATATCTCAAAACATTGTAGCAACTAAAAAAGGAATAACAGAAAAAAACATCTCTATATGCTAATTTTAGAATATACATATTACATATAGATCTAATTGGTTCATTGATTTGCGTGATCTTAACAAATCAACCTTGATAACAAAATTGGATAAAATAAAGAAAAAGTTTTGCTACTTTGTATAGTGTTGTCCTTGTTTCATTCATATATTTTGAAATACCTTATTGGAACCCTGTTCATAGATTCCAGCCAAGTCATCAAACTAAAAGTTTAAAATTAATTCTTATTAATTGTATTATAACTACCTTTTCTCTAAATAGCCTAAAGCCTGCCCTGGTCATATACCAGCTTGTTCTAGGGAAGGGAATGGGGAATTTCGACCCTCCATTTTATACATTTTAGTTTTAAAAAGAAAAAGTATAAGCAATTTTTTGAGGAAGCAATTGATTTTTTCCATAGGCGATTACTCTTGAGGGAGGGTAAAGGTAGACTTCCCAAAATATATTTGAAAACCTTTCCTGGACTTATAAGAAGCTTCACTGTAAAGGAGAACATTTATCAGTTCAACAGTTGGCGAGATCTTACGCTACACAGAGACAGATATATGTAAATCCTAAATTACTTTTACATAAGTATTACTATTACACTACGTTTCTGTCTTTTTAAACTCACACAACAAAACATCACACAACCTTTCAAAAATTTAAAAGTTAAAACTCAGAAAAATCCAAGGTGGGCGGGGAAATTGGACTGTAAATTATGCTCTTACCCAAAGTCTTTTAAGTATGCTACCCAATTCATTAGCTCATAAACTTTGGGTTCTAATATCTTTACTTTGGTAGGTCATGGTTTAAAATAGCAGCATTCAAACATTTTAACCAATAATTCTAATCTTGAAAATGGGGTAATTTTGTTATAAACATGGAGATGTACATCAATTTACTCTTAATAATTCCTTGAAAAAAATTACCCCTGGAGAAATATATCCTTGTATGGATCTGCCCAGATAGTCAGGCTGGTAATCATCAAGAACAGCATGCATAGAGCCTCCGAGACGCCTTTCCTCCTACAAAAAATATATAGTTAATGATTTAACCAATAGACAACCAACTCTTAAATTGCACTATCTTTGTCTAGCAATCCTAACTATGCATGGTAATAAGTTGCTCCTGTTTAAGGGACAAGGCATGCTCGCAACTTTTACCATTGATGTCACACCTTGATCATCAAAATGGGCAACTTTTAACGTCTCTAGTATGGCGTGGTGTGGCATAGAGTCGTACCCGACACCTCCCAGACAGTAGGGTGACACTTGCGAAAATGCCGCAGTTTTTTAATGAGTAGATACATATTTATTAATTCAACAAAAACAAATACCTTTTTTGACCAGTAAGGGGATATTGGAATCTAAAGTAAAATGGTACCCAAAGTTTCATACTCAAGTCTTTTTCGTTGTCCCGAAAATTTTGGGTACTTTTTTAATCGTTAGAAAGGTGGATTGGGTTTTTCATAAACAAGTCTTATTCGTTGCCCCGAAAATTTTGGATACTTTTAAATTATTAGAAGGGGGGATTGGGTTTTTCATCATTAGAGATGTAAATCAATTTTTTGGTCCATTGTCTTATACCCTAAAAAAACGTAAAAACTATAATTGCTTGAAATACCTTAATAATAGAAATTGTCATTCATAATAATTTACTTAAAGGTATAATAATACATTTTAGATGAAGTAATAAATAAACTAAAATACAAAAAGATGAATTGCGTACACTATATGTTTTCCTTAGGCCGGCAATATAATGCTGTACTTTTAAATTGCAGATGTAATAAGTCAAAGAAAATTCATAACAACAATTTTTTATAAAAAAAATGTATTTTATTTAAGATATTATTTTAGTAGATATAATCAATATATAAAACCGTGAACAAGACATTTAATTTGAATGTGGATAGTTATCTATCGTATCGTATTATAGACAGATTTCCGCGGATAATAAAATGAAAGAAAAATATAACTAAA
Organism: Acartia tonsa; assembly: GCA_900241095.1. NCBI lineage: Eukaryota > Metazoa > Arthropoda > Copepoda > Calanoida > Acartiidae > Acartia > Acartia tonsa. The sequence goes on along the minus strand of LS042247.1, from coordinate 12,640 downwards.
GGTAAGACTATAAGGTAGGTAATGATTTTTTTTATTATTCGTGGATAATTGTCTGTAATTGGTTTCTTTACATAGCTTTTCTGTATGGCATGAAACCGGTTCCGATTCAACGGATATTAATTAGTTTCAAAGCCAAACTGGAAAAGTCTATTCACAAAGAAGGAAAGTATACAAATGTTGGTTCGACATTGCTGCGCTAATTTTGGACAAAATAAACTTTGGTTATTTTCATACTGGTGATAATAAATATTAACAGAGAGAGAGAGGGGGGACATTCAACTGTAAATTATACTAGTACACAAAGTTATTGGCTCAAAGATTTGGGTAATGTTTTTAAAACATTAATTGATTTGTTTACACTAGAAGTATTCAAACTTTTTTACCAATATATGTAATGAAATCATCGTTCATTGTCTTAACCCTTAAATCCTTGACAAATATAGATTTTACCTTTTTCTTTTGAACTTTGTTGTCGCCAGGTTTCTGTTTTGATATCGGAATTCTGTCCAGCAGGCTCTTCATTGTGGTTCTACATAATAATAACAAGTTTAGACATGAGGGCGTGCACAGGAGGGGGATGGGGAATAATTATGTCAAGCAAGCTCTTCATTCTTGTTCTACATAATAATAACAAGTTTAGACAGGGGCGTGCACAGGAGGGAGGGGGTAATTCTGTTCGACAGGCACAAGTTTAACAAGAGGTGTGCACTTGATTTTAGCAAAAGGGAGGTGGGTAAATAAGAAAATATGAATTACACTGGTACCCAAAGTTTTATAATCCTGCTCTCTTAGTTGATGCCTTAAAAACCTTGCGTACTTTCATTATCTTTATTGTAGGGTTTAAATGAGTAGTTTCTAAACTTTTTAACCAATTATTATAATGTATTTAAGAAGCAATTTTGTTTATTATCATTGGGGAAATAAATAAACTTTGTTCCCAATGTCTTCTCCCTTTAGATTCCTACTAATAAGCATTTTTGTATTCACCTACTAAGGTTATAAGGTAAAAATACTACTATACATAACATTTTCTGTACTTTTTGTTTAATTTTAATATCTTTAATTATACAATCTAATATTCCATAGAGTGTGCTCAAAACATTAATGGAAACAATTGAAAATATATCTGTTTGAAATATTCAGTTGGTCTTTCTTTCTCTTTTTCTATTGTAAATATCTATTTTGACACTGAGAACTAAAGGAATAAGACAATGGACATTAAACTGAGATATATCCTCAATGATTATAAATAAAATTACCTCTTAAAGATAAGTGGACATAAGCCATTAGTTACTGGACTAGTGTAATTAACAGTCCAATGTTCCCTCCCTCCGTGATTTTAACTTGACATTGTAAAAGAATAAGAATTAAAATAATTATTATATTCATTAAATATACCTTAAGACTTTTAGAAATCTCATTTTAATTTAGAAGCAAAATTATGATGTAAAATTTTTGTGGATTGGTTGAACATCTATTCCCTACACCAAGAAAATTAATTATACAATTAGTTGTTTCAAGAGAATAACAATTAAAATATAATCAAAACAATTGCAGTGTTTATATAAAAATGGATGCTTTAATCTACATATAAAAGTAACAGGATGTGTATCTGTCTGTGTGTACCGAAGAATCTTGCTGACTGCCGAACCGATATGGTTCTCCTTTACAACTGAACGACTTCTAATAGATCCTGTGAAACATCCTTCAAAGATCCTTCATTTGTTAACCTAAAAACTGTCTAACCAATAATAATCTACAGCCAGCAGGAGTAATCTTGTTTAACATCATTGGGGAATTAATGTGCTTAATTTATTATCTATCGTCCTATCCATTGAGTCCATTTAGCAAAGCTCACAAATACTGCAAGCAAAGTCAATAGTTATCAACAAAGAAACTTTTAGGTTTATAAATAAAGACAAATAATTTGCAAATATTTTATAACATTAATTTTTTGCAAATTTAATTAAACACTGCAATTCCAGCTTCTAATAACTAATATAATTACCCAGGGATCTAAAGGGATAAGACAATGGTTGATTAATTGAAGTAAATCTTTCAATGATTATAAACAAAATTATCTCCTTTTTGGATTAAAATTATTGGTTAAAAAGTAAAAGCTATTAAAGTTTATAAAACTTTGGGTACAAGTGTAATTTTATTCAAATGTTATTTTCTCCCTAAACCATGGTACTAGCAGATCTGACCTTCATTTAATAGTAGTAATTATTACTTCAGGTTAAAAATAACATGTCATGTAAAAGATAAAAGTTAAAAAGTTGAAAGAGATTAATTAAGAGCCTATTAAACCCAGGAAGGGAGGGTACATTGGATGGTAAATTAATTGATATCAATTTTCCTCCGTTTTTCTCATTTATTGACTCAAAAACTATATAGAATCATTTGGCATTACAAAATAGTATTTTCATAACACGTCAGCTAATATTTAAATCCACAGAAAAGTAGTTTTGTTTATCATAATTGGGGTTAATGGCCTTGGACTCCTGATTATAGCAGAATATTAACTTAAAACTTTCCCTCGAAGTGTCCAGTTTATTTTCATTTAATTTCAAATATGGGAGGGGGTTTCTGTGCTCGACTAGGTAATTTGAGGTAAACCGCGGAATATTTCTTAACTTGGTACAGACAAACTAAATATAGAAAGCTTCGTTACAGCAAAATAAAACTAACCTGAATTTGTAAACATCAGAGATAACTTTAGTCACTAATCCAAACTAAGATTTTTTGCATTGATAATCTTTTTTGTTGGTTGTGCATATTTTAGACTTAATACTCAATCCAAACCTCGTCATAATCAAAGATATTAAAAATACCTATTTTTGTTGATGCTTGGAAATTGCACTTATTTTGTAACTAATAGGCAGGGATCTAAAGGAATGAGACAATGGCCGATAAATTGATGTACATCTCGACTAATTATGCACAAAATTACCCCTTCTAAAGATTACAATTAGTGGTTGAAGCATTTGGACACTAACTTTATTAACTTACCAAGTACCCAAAGTTGTTATAAAAAAACGTTATTATAAAACTTAGGGGACTATTGGAATAAACAGCCCATTGTCCCCTTGCTCCCTTGACAAAGAAAAGTTTTTAAAAGTCATTAGTGTGTATTTTTTTATTTGAATTGACCCAGAGGGTAATTTATATCTCTACCTTTTAAATAAGAAACTAGTGCAGTTGCTAACTATGTCTAGTGTTGTTTTAAAACTACCATATTTTAAAAGGTGCTATTTGAAAAGTATTAAAACTAGCACTTCATATACCGAAGAGGATAGTTTTAAGTATGTGTTTTGTGTACATTAAGATCTTAAAAACACCTCGAAAGCTTAGACAAGATTAGTATAAGTTAATATTTTAGTCTGTTTGGTAGAAGTGCCACTTTAGTTCAAATGTTTACTTGAAACTTGTTGACACTGCTTTTGAAACATCCCATAAAGATCTGGTTAAAACCTCAAAATTTTAGAAGACGAATTAGAGCAAGTGTTTCTAAAACTTTGGGTACCCTCCCTCATTTTGTAATATTTATAGAGCTCAGCTGCTTTTATTTCTTCATTTTCTTGATTAAATTGCATGAACAACCTATTATAAAGTTGCAGGTATTTGTATGTTTGTGGGTGTATCTGTGTGTTTGTATCATACACATACCATCGGTGTTGAATCAAAATTGCAGATCTTTCAGATTATTAAAATGTTAGTTAAGTTAAAATCTTTTTCTGATAATTATAAGCTACAAAAGACAGAATTAAAATTTCTAGACTAAAGGGAGAACAGTTTATCATGGGATTTATTTAAGAAAATCACGAAACTTTACATACTAGTAAATAAATGTCTTTTGTAGCTTGACATACAAACAAACTTACGGACTAAGTAGGTAGTATACTGGATGCTTTTTGGTAAGGATAATCTTTACTTAAAAACCAGCAGTCTATCATATATAGCAGCCGAGAAAATCATATTTTCCCCATAGCGCCACAGACGGTCAGACAAAGTTATTTATAGAGTAACTTTGCTTTAAAGAAACAGGTTCTTTTGCATAAAGAAAAAGAAGTCTAACACAAAAATTTGTCTGGTAAAGTTTGATTAAACTTTTGGGATAAAATTACAATCTTTTAGCAGATTGTTGTTTTTGGTGGGGGAAGGAAGTTTTATTCTGAAGAAAATATAGATTTAGGGTAAATTTAGAGAAAATAGGTCCATCCCAATAATTGAAATAAGAAAGAAGGATAAATTGTGCTCCCCCATAATCATAAACAAAATTACCCTTTCTGTAGATTAAAACTATAGGTTGAAACGTATGGATACTGCTGGTTGGAACCATAATGAAATATGTTTAAAAGTTCCTAAAGTTGTTAACACAACGATACAAGAAATTGCTTTGGGTACCAGTGTAATTCTTAGTCCAATTTATGAAGTTTAAGCTTTGTTTTTGTGTATAGTGTCGTGCTAATATATCATGTATATTTAATTTAGCTAAATGAGAGCGAATTACGCTTTCAGACAGCTATAATGAACATAATATCGTTTTATTAAATTTTTATAGGAAAATCTACTAAAACCCCTATGTATAGTCAACACCCTAAAAAGTCTTTGAAACAATACCTATGATATGTCATAAAAATTCTAGATTAGGTAAAGTTTTGCTGTGAAAGACCCTTAAACCTTTAAGCCCCTAAAACGCTAATTAACTTACGGACTTTCCGGTAATTCAATAGTCTTGCTATGCTTTCTACATTGTACCTTACAGATGCAGGAATTATTATACAAAGTTTGAAGTCGTTGAAATAATTATAACATGTTTAAATTACCGATAATAGCTAAGTGTTATGTACAGACAGACGAAAGAATGCACTATATGTAGAAAAGCTTCGCTTTTAACATTTGGAGTGGGTGGAAAAGGGGAAGGGAGTGGTTGTAAATGTTCCTTTTGCAATATACAGGATTCTACCCTATATAATCTTATGTTAATCTGTTAAGAGCTCTCATGTACATTTATCTTATTAATTACAGAATAAGTGATAACATGAATTCCATTATTGTAAATTATCATTAGATTCAATTTTAAGCAGGGATATAGGAATGGGAAAATGGAGATAAAATTATTTCATTGCTTGACTTAGACTTTGGTTACTAGAAACACCGCAACTTTTATTATTTTGGCTTTTAAAATATTCTGGGTACTGGCCCAGAATGCCGCTAAATAGTTACACTTCAAGTAGACCAAGTTTACTGAAAATAAGTAACACACAACATGGCAGACAAAAAAGTTTAAGCCTAAAGTTTCGGCCGTTTTGAGATCTTAAGATACAAAGCTTTTTTTATATGTATTGGAAGTATAATAGTATGTTTCCCGTATGGATTCGAACCCTTATCCTTTCTTTCTTTTCCTTATCATTATTGGGTAGTAAGAAGAACGCCAACATTTGAATTTCATATGTGTGTGCGGCATTTCAAACAATGAATGCGCACCAAGCCTAAAACAAAGCCCACGGGGCCATTTTGATTTATTCCTTTGAACAGTGCGGAGTTTCTGTGTATGAAAAACTATGTTTTACAATGAAATGTGGTGTTCTCCGTGCTGAATATACCTTGAGTGCTTCCCGGCTTGTCATGATCAACGATTTGGTAAATATTTAATTCTTTTAAGCA
>LS042244.1:0-14505 GCA_900241095.1 Acartia tonsa | reverse complement strand
AAGCAACTGCCATGCAAAATCTCAGACCTGTAACTCTTTTTTTAGTTGAGTTCCTTTGACTTTTAGTTTTGGTTTCAAAAAGTGGCACATCCGCCTCCCCCCTTTAAAAAGTGTCCTTTCTCTTTTTGATTTGGGTTTTTACTTCGAACTTGTAAAAAAGTTATTACTTCCCTTTTGTATTGGACTTTTTAAGTATTTGATTCGCAGGCAAATTAAGCTCAATATTTTAAGCGAAGCATATCTATTATTAAGTCTTAAAATGTAAATATGTCCATACTAAGTATTATGTATTTAAGTAAGTTCCACAGGTTTTATTTTTAATATATTAAATGCATTACTCTAAATTTGTTTCATGTTTTTTTTTTGTCTATCGTTCTTGTTTGTCGATTTGTCATAAAAAATATACAATAATTTTAGAAACTATATATTCTGTCTGGACTGTTTTATGGACTGTCCATCCATTTGAAAATCTACCCTATAATCTACTGCTTGGCCCTTTACAATCCTTTGACAGTCAAAACAGGTAACTTATATTCAATTTTTATTTTCAAGACTTTAAAAAAGTCTTAGTTTTTTGCGTTTTCCTCAAATTCATAAGACTTAAAATGCTTTTTAAAATATGTTTATCTTTTAGTTTGTTTTACGCCTATTTTATTACTTTTTCTTTTTCTACAAATAAAAAAAACAATTTAAACATAAACTGTTTTGGGGGTTGGGAGGGGGACAATAAAACATAAACTGTTTAAGGGGGGAGTGGGTATCTCAATACTCCCAAGAGAAATTGTCCCTAATATTTCTCTTTAGAAAAAGAATTGACAGTAAGGGGATCGTCTTATCCCCCCTCCCCCACCCAGATTCTTCGCTGCTTTTTGTAATATATTATTGACAGATATACATTGATTTATAGACATTACCTGTTAAAACTAAAAATATCTTTATTAGGAATATCCTCCTTATTCCACCTGAGCAGACCAAGATTACGTCTGGTTTTCGCCACCCTGGCCACTCTGTTTGTCACAACTATGGGCTTCTATAATATGTATGGAGAGCTGTTCTTACAAGAGGCTTATTTATATCATTTAACAAGGTTAGTATTATAAATATTTTTGAATCGGATCAATTAGAAATAGATAGTGGAGTGACTCAAGGTAGCATATTAGGTCCTATTTTGTTTCTTATAATAATAAACTTTGCCTTAAAGATTTTCTATAACTAGACTCGGTGCGCAATTAGATTTGTTACAATTCTTGCTTCCATAATACTAGTTGCTTCGCCCTTAGCCTCTATGCGGACAGGGGAGGCCTGGAAAATAACGGACCAGTAAATTCCGAGATCTTCATCTTCAGACGAAACAAAAATCCCGATTACTTTATTTTTAGATAATTGGGGATTTTTTACAATTTCAAATTTTGCAGTTAATTCTCTTGGCGATTTTAATAACATATCAAATTAAAATCTCTGTAAACCATGCCACTCACATTCCTTAATATTAATATTATTTAACAGTCAAGCTCTTCTTTTATCATATTTAAAAGATTTTAAAAAGAAAATTGTTTAGGAAAGACATCCGCCATAATTTCTCAGTGTATTTCTACATGCTTTATCTTACTGTGGAATTTGATGATATAGGTTAGTTCACAATTTGTATAGCTCTAACAGGGAGGGAGGGGATATTGGACTGTAAATAACTCTGGTACCCAAGGTTTTAGTTTGAATTTGGTAGTGTTCAAACTTTTCAACAAATAATTTAGAAATACAGAAGAGGTTGTTTTTTTATGATCATTGTGGAATCTGGATGTACATTAATTTATCGTCTATTGTTTTGTCCTTAAGTTTTAATAAAGAAAAAATTATTGATGTTTATCTTTTTAGGTCTAAACATCATGACATTTTTACCCCAACTAATTCTCTTATTGGCAATCACCTACAGGAATTAGAACATTCTATTTATTTCATTAAAAGAATAAAAAATACTAACGACAGAAAACACAGATCCTGTCACTTTTAAGTAAGGTTCATTTGTTTTAAAACTAGCGGTTATATTCGGTTGCAGAGTGGAGATGCCCCCTCCTAAAGTAGTTAAAACCTCTCCAGGACATAGGAAAACCTACATTGTAAAGGAGAACACACTGAGAACCACCTTGAGCACAATTCGACAGACATGCTGTTACTTTTTTATAAGTTTGCATAATGTTCTGATAAAAATTAAAGGTTTAGTAATATATATGAGCTGAACTTCTGTCTGTTCTGTCTGACTGTGGTTTTTGTTACATTCAATAAGGTAATATAGTATTTATTTTCTTCATAAAAATTTTACTTAATAACTGATTTTAAAAATATGATATTAATATGAAAAGAAATTAACTATTGCTTTCCTTTTAAGTGTAAATCAAGCGGTGTACAATTGACCCAAAATAAGGAGATGGAGGGGTGAGGGGCAGTTTTATTATGCTCGATTAGACACTTTAAGGGAAACTGCCATAAACTGTATTTTTCAGGTTGTTACTGCTCAATATTTTGTATGGTATTTTTGTTTGCTACCGTTAGTTGCGCCATCCCTTCATCTTACTCAAAAACAGGTTGGTAACACTTTTTCCAGTATGGCTTCGAAACCATTTAATATCCGCCCGATTAGAACCGGTTCTATGCCATATTGAAAAAAAATCATGTAAATAATAATGAGTTATAGACAATTTTCCACGAATAATAAAATTTGATAAATATTGATATTATAATTAGCTTTGTTTTTTTATCAAATTACAAATTGTATATTTAGATATGTTTGGGATCACTATTATGGGGATTTGCACAAAGCTCCTGGCTTCTTCCTGCATACCTTCTAGAATTTAAAGGTATAAAGTTATCATTTTTAATATTGTCATTCAATTTTAGTATTAAAAAGATTTTCGGTTGGAAGTCCCAAATATGCTTGATTATAGTTTATTTGACTTTTTCGTTTTCAAAAAGTACGAAATAAAAGTTATTAAGTTCCCAAACTTTACACGCCTGTAATAGCATCGCATTATCTTGATTTATCAAGAATCGCAAAGAAAGGCCATTGATATGTGAAATAAATACCTACACAGAACACACCTTTGCTAATGTCACTACGCGCAGTTAGTTGAATAAGAGAGTATTCTAAACAAAATCCTGTTCCCATGATTCCTGTATTGATTAGGTAGCAACACGTATCTTTTCATCTGGCTGGAGAGTCTCGCCTTCTTCTCTGCCAACATTGGCATCCTGGCCAAACTGATCAGGAAGCACAAGGAGGTCATTGATATCATCAACTCAGAGTGTGATATCAAGAAAATTGATTGAGGAAGCTTCAGTAATTATTATTATAATTTGTTATAAATTGTACATTTACAACCCAAAAAAACTGTTCCAATCCTGTGCGTTTATCATAATTTGAAAGCTTAGGAAAGATTAAAAGGGGGGGGGGGTGGAGGTGCGATTCATAAAACTGTGTATATGGGGCGTATTGAAGTTTATTATTACTAATCCTTTAATTTAAATTAATATGCAGTTTAGAATTGTAAAAAGTAAAAACAATGTGTTAGCCTGTGCCAAATTGTAATATTATTATTGAGAGAAAAAAACATTTTATTTATATTACTTATGAGCTTTTGTTTGTTTTGTGATATTTGTAAACAAAATCGGTACGTTATTTGTAAATTAAGAGTACTCAAGTTTTCTAGTCATTTGCTCAAAAGGATTAAAGTAAACCTTCTAGAACCAAACCTTTTCCAAGTTAAGGTTTTGTAAAGCATAATAATAGAAGTGTAATTACAATTTTAAATAAAAACCAATTTTCTGCATTTTTTGATCTCATTTTTCTCGTTTTGTGTGATTTTTGTAATACCTTTCATTATAAAAAAAAATATTTCAGACAATCAAATTGATAATGTTAATAAAAAGACTACTCCAAAGTTGCTCTACATGTGCCAACAATGTTATATTGTCAAATTTGGCGCCAAAAAGTCACCTGATCCAGTTTTTGGCGGGAAATGCAAACCGCGGTTTAGTTGGCAATAATGTGCTGGTTAGGTTTAACAGTTCGTTCAGTTTCAGCGGAGGAGCTGGGAGAGATTTGTCCAAAATTGAACGAGATGTTGATAAAATTGCTGAAAGTAAGTTGTTTTTTACTCTAATTTATAGGTCTCTATGTAATCTATAAAAGCATCCAATCAAACAATTTGTCGTCTAGTTCAATAATTTTAATAAACTAAAATTATTAGGTACTATTACTTCTATCATTTCTCGTGTTAGATTTTTGCTGTTTACTTATGGACATAGTTTGGTTTATTTTGTAGGAATATCTGGAAGCTCCAACATAGTTGTAATGGCTGGTGCAGGTTTAAGCACAGCAAGTGGTATACCTGATTTCAGATCACCAAATACAGGTTACATTTACAATTTGAGTACTCGTGCTTATATTAACAACATATTTTTTTCACCATTTATCACCGAATTTTATTAAATGAATTAAATCTTTAAAACTAAAGAGGAAACTAGATAAGTTAACAAATAAATATATTTTAGGTAGTTACGACAATTTATCAAAATTTAATCTTCCCTATCCTGAGGCCATCTTTGAAATTGAATATTTTAAGGTATTATAATAAGGTAATTGATATTAAGGGCTGTTGTTGAAAAATAATATTATACGAGCGTAAAATCAGCTAGTAGAAGATAATAAAGAAATTGTAGGAAAATCGTTTAAAATCTGTTTTAAATGCCTTTCAATCGCTAGGATATTCTAAAATATACAAATATTGCTGCGCTACTTCTGAATTTTTATCAAATGTCTTCTTTTTTCTTCAGAATAACCCGAAACCTTTCAATACCTGGGCAAAAGAGTTTTTTCCTGGTGTCAACTATCTTCCTAATAAAGGTTAGGTAATCTTATACCATTATATAGATTTGAATGATGTCTGTTTGTCTGTCCGTCCGTCAGGATGAAACCTAAGATTTTGATCTTTTAGGGAATATCCCTATAGTTCATACTAAGGTTATGGATAATTTCTTGGAGGATTATCCCTTCCCGAAAAAAATGACGCACTCATCAAAACTGGTTCGATTATTGTCACTCAGATGTATTTTTTTTAAATCTTAAGTTTGAATTTTCTCCTCTTAATATCAATCTACATAGGTATTTATTATCAAGTGCAAAACGAAAATATTTTCTACATAAGCCTGTTTAAGTTACAGGATATGTTTTAAACTTAAAAATTTATGTATATTTAATTTTTGAATAACACAAAAAAAAATTTTTAAGGCCATTATTTCATCAAGTTGTTAGAGAATGAAGGAAAGTTGACTAAATATTACACGCAGAATGTCGATGGATTAGATAGACTTGTGGGATTTAAGGTAGGTTGTGTTTCCTTTATATGCTGTAGTAAGGTTTCTATGTAATAACTGCATTCAAATCAGTGATAAAAACAAATAGTCCTTTAAAGAAAATGAAAAGCTTTTATAAATTATTTTTTATTAAAACATTGATATTCATTATTCATCTCTTTATATCTAACTTTATAAACAGGATGAGGGCATAGTTGAAGCACATGGAACTTTTAATACAGCCTCTTGTGTAGAATGTAAAAAGTCATATCCAGGAATCATTTATATGCAATTGATAATGTTAAAAAAAAAAATCTTCTTAGCTATGAAAAGGTTAAGTTTTTTTTTCACACTATAAAGGGGGGAGTCTGTTGTGACACTTTTTGAAACCTAAAACTAAAAGTCAAAGGAATTCAACTAAAAAAAAGAGTTACAGCACTGAAATTTGGTATGGCAGTTGCTTTAAAGAGGTACAACGTGGAACTGTGAAGAAACGGCGGCGGAATCGCCGCTATCGCCGAATTGTTTTTAGACGGGAAACGGCGATAGCGGCGGTTTTACCAACTTTTCTTTACAGTTCCACATTTTACCTCTTTAAAGCGACTGTCATTCCAAATTTCAATGCTGTAACTCTTTTTTAAGTTCAATTCCTGTAGTTTTGGTTTCAAAAAGTGTTACAACCGCCTCCTCCCTAACTTACTAAAGCCAATATGTCAATAGTAACTTTAAACAAAATATGCACAGAGGGGCAAAGACAGAATTAAAGTATGGTAACTTTTTTTTACATGGAGAAATATGCTTTTAAAATAATAACTGGCAATGTTCACTAATAACAATACATTAGAAAAGTTGCTAAAAGAAATTCGAGTTATATCTGGATTCTATAAACAAAACAGCTTTTTTCAATTTTAACAGAAAGTGATTTTTCTTTTAGTGAAACTTTAAGTAGGAAAAATGCGTCTAGGTTTTTAAAAGTTTTTATTAATACCAAATGTTGGTATATAATATTCTCAAAGGGCTGTTAAATAATGTAGTCCTATTTTTTTAATTATTCGCCCTACAGTGCAGTGCAGTGTATGCAGACTCGCAGAGTAAAAAAATTATATTAGTATGGCATCAAAATTTTGCTGAAGTCAAAACAACACAAACTCCTCAGCAATTAGGTATATAAATGCATTATATTAAACAGTGGAGGAATTGAAAGTGAAGTTATTACAAGATAAAACACCAACATGCCCAGATTGTAAAGGTAATACCTATATATTTTATAGAGTGCAGCTATTCTACAAAGCATTAATATGTGTACTTCAATAAACCTCAATTTATCACAAGTGATTGTATCTTCCATATTTATGATGGGCGGATTTAAAAAATTTTTTTCAACATTTTTTCTTTAGTCTAAAGAATTTTGAAACTTATTTTATATTTAGGAAACATCAAGCCTGATTTAGTATTTTTCGGGGAAGCTTTACCCAAACGTTTCTTCGACGAAGCAGAAATAGATTGTCTGTTTGCGGATTTATTGATTTGTATTGGAACTTCCTTGGAAGTGTATCCATTTGCAGGTTAGTAGCGAAGCTTCTTTTTAATTGTTCTTTATATTTCTGCATGTACGTCCAAAATTGCTCGATGTAGACGTTTTTGAAGCCGTAGAAGTTTATTCTTTTTCTTTTAACAGTTGATTTTGATATATTTTGCCCCACTAATCGCTTAGTGGGGCAAAATTGTTTTCGTGAAAAATCCTCCAAAATCACAAAAAAAATCTACAAAAATAAAATAAAATCTTATGTTGATAACCCTTCTATGATTTTGTTTAAATTTTTGTAGATTTTTAATGTGATTTTGGTGGATTTTAACGAAAACGATTTTGCCCCAATAATCGATTAGTTGGGCAAATTTTTTTTAAGAATCCACCTCAGAATAGTAAATGGCGTAACGCATCGAGATAGATAACAAGGATGACAACTTCCATAAGTATCAAAGCACTCAAAAATATATTTATCAACAAGCGTTATGGACTGACAGACAGTTAGACGAACAAGTCTGTATAATAGCAGTCGAGAAATTTAAAATTTTAGAATCTAAAACGTTTGAAACAAATTTTTGAAGTTTTAATAAATTGTAATTTTTAATCTTTAAAGGCCAATAACCAAATTATCCCTTCATGTAGATTTGAATTATTGGGAGAAAAGTTTGAACACTAATGTGAACCAACCAATCAATATTTAATGAGATAATCTTTCAAATTTTTAAGTTTTAAAATGTTGTGACAAAGGCCTTGAGTTTGGTATTCCTTGTGTGTTACATAACCTTTTTAATCACAGACATCCAGTACACTAATAATGTATGCAAGTTTATAATGTACATGGGTAAATAACCACTTAAATATTCAAGGAAGAAGAGTACATTGGGAAGTTTATTAAGCTAGTTCCCAAAGTTTTACAACTTTGGGGACTTTTATTGATTTTTGATTGGTTGTTTCATTAAGTAGAGTTTTCATCTCTAATTGTAATCTAGAGCATGGGAAATCTTTTCCCTTTAGAAACCTTAAATTATCCCGGATATTATTGTATCAAAATGTTTTAATAATATCTTGGTTTTGTACAAATAAATCTATTTGAAAATATTGGTAAAACTCACATGTACAAAATATATTCTGTACAATATTGGACACTGAAGCTCCCCCCTCTTTTGTTCCATGCTTGTTAATATTCTTAATACTAGTTGCCTTGCAAGCATTCACTTGCAGGCTTGTGCCGAGTATTCTTACTATGATTCCTATGATGAACAGGCACAATTTTTAAAGCAGAGCATCTCTATTATATTATCTTGAAATATGAATATGTCCTTAGTAAGTATTCTTAATTCAAGCAGTCTTGACACCAATTTATATTCTAGGTTTCATCAAGTGTTTTTATACTCCAGAAGTGTTAATGTTCGTTTGATCAACAGTCTGATTTGCTGAACATATACATATATTGACATTGCTCCTATCTATATCATGCACCTGATAATACAGCAGTAGGAACTAATTGTAAAGTATTTAGTTGTGATGAAGTATTGGGTCGAGATTCGAGCCTTTATCCTTCTTATTAAAAAAATGGAGAAACAGTTTTATATTTTCTTATTTGTTGGCTTAACAACTTTGGGGACTTTGATTGGTTGGTTCACTAAATTGAGTGTCCAAACGTTTTAACCACTAATTTTTATTTACTGAAATGGTAATTTTGTGTATCTTCGTTGAGTATATATTAAACTTTATCGGCTATTGTCTTATCCCTTTAGCTCCCTGAATATTCTGCCCAAGCCAAGTGAACATAATTCAGCAAATGAGAAAGTTAAATTGAAGTAAGAGGACCTGAGCAAAGGATGAAACATATTTCAGGGATAATAAAGGATAAGACACAGTCAATAAATTGATGTATGCACACCGAAGATTATACCCTTTGTAGATTTAAATTTATTGGTGGAAAGTCCACAAACTATTTAATAAGATAACTGCTTTGAAATTTTGATTACTAATATAGTTTACAGTCCAATGTTTTCTTCCTCCCTGAACCAGTGAACATACATGCATTACTTGCATACATACCAGGAAAGGAGGGCACATTGGAGTGTACATAAGAGTGATACCCAAAGTTTACAACTATTGGTGCTTTTATTTAATCGTGATCAGACTGTTTACCCTAAATAATGTTTTTTTATTGTACAGGGTGTTTTTTTTTTAAAGGACAAAAGTATTGCTTAATATAACATACTTGCAATTAGCAGAAATTAATAATCTATATCTTAATTTCTTCATTGGGTTGGGTCAATTTGTATAAGAAAAAAATACTTTGTGATTTTCAACAAATTATGCCTTTCCAAAGTACCTATTTTTGGCAGATTTTTGGATCATGACCAATTTAAAGGGTGTGCTAAAATGAGTGCATTTTTAAAAATCAAATAGAGCGGCTTGTGTTAATAGTAGAAAAATGTTACGCATACCGTTAGAATTGTCATAAACTCTAGTTTTTGGAAATATTTGTATCATATTCATGATATTTGTAGTATAGAAGCTACGTTGGAAAATGTGAGAAAGGTTAAAAAGTTTTAAGTAAGTTGGGACATTTTATCACGTAGCTCCAAAACTGTACGTGCACAGGAATATTTCTTAAACACCCAAAAACTAGAGTTTATGACGGTTCTAACGATATGCATAACATTTTTCTACTATTAACACATGCCGCGCATTTGAATTTTAAAAATATACGCATTTTAGCACACCCTTTAAAATGGTCATGATCCAAAAATCTTCTAAAGATAGGTACTTTGAAACAACCGGTTTTTAAGGCATAATTGTTAAAAAAAACACCAAGTATTTTTTTCTTATACAAATTGCCCCAACCCAATAAAGAAATTAAGATATAGATTTTTGATTTCTGTCAATGGCAAGTGGTTTATATTAAGCAATACATTTGTCCTATTAAAAAAAAAACACCCTGTATTTATCATCATTGTGGATGTAAATCAATTTATCTACCATTGTCTTATCCCTTTAGATCCCAGATACTTGGGTATACATGACATGTTTGCATGTATATTGTTTGTTTATGTGCATGCAGGGATCTCAAGGGATTTTAACATTGGATGATTAATTTTCATACATCCCCAATGATGATAAAAAAATTACTACTTCTGTAATTTTAAAGATTTGGTTGGAATGAATCGACACTGATAGGTTGAACTCAACCAAGCAAAATTTGGGAAGAGTAACCAAAATAACGTGGTTTTAAAACTTTGGGTACCTGGTAAATTTACTGTTCAATGTCCCCTCCCTCCCCTCCCTGGCATGAATGACGTAGCCTCCAATACTGTAAGATGCATCATGTTAGTTTAACAAATGTAAATAAATACATTTATGCAAACTTATTCTAAGCTGCTAATTTCGGATTAAATTTTGCTGATAATTCACATTTATATACTTGATGAATTATTTCCTCTATCTTAAGAAATCTAAAAGGTCTTGGGTAATTTTGAAAATAAATCTTAAAATGTCTAGTTAAATTCCGCAAATGAAAGCCAAAAATCTCTTACCCTAATTTTTACGATCTAAAGTTATACTTACATAAATGTTAGAATGTATAAGTAAAAGATTTTATTGAATAAAAATTTTACTTTTTATCAGGGATCCTAAGGGGCATAAGAAACTGGGCGGCGATGTGCAAACCTTCTGTAGATTAAAATTAATGGTTGAAAGTTTGAACCATCCAATCAAAATTTCTTAAATATATTTCAAATCTACTTAATTTAAAGTCCATTGTCCCTTTCTTTATTCATTAGAAAAAATATTTTGGTATCAGTTTATTAAATATAAAATACACGTACCTTTGATTTACAGGGACCAGGATCTGGAAGCTGGCCACAGAACTCAGGTAAACTTTTGGCGGATTTAGAAATAACTCCTTGGTCCACCAGGTAATCATGCTCCTCCTTAACAATAAATATAGTGAGACTAGTTCCCTAATTTCTTAATTCGAACGGGAAGTTCTACTTATCAATAAATGAGAGACTAGTTCCCAATTTTGTTGGACCAATAGGATGTTGGTTTGGCAATTTACAGGTAAACTTTTGGCAGATTTAGAAATAACTCCCTGGTCCACCAGGTAATCATGTTCCTCCTTAACAATAAATATAAATAGAGATCTATAATTTCATAATTGGACCAATGGGAAGTTCTACTTATCAATAAATGAGAGACTAGTTCCCAATTTTCTTGGACCAATAGGATGTTGGTTTGGCAAATTACAGGTAAACTTTTAACGGATTTATAAATAACTCCCTCGTCCACCAGGTAATCATGCTCTTTCTTAACAATAAATATAGAGAGACTAGATCGCGAATTCTCTAATTGGACCAATAGAAAGTTGTTCTATAAATTCAGGTTTTCTTTTAGCAGATAAAGAAACAACTTCCTCAAAACATTAAAGGTACTTTCCTTTCTAAGTACCTAATAAACACAGTCCCTCCCCCAACCAAACTTATTTTTAAAATGAAATGGAAATAAGGGTGGAGGAAAGTTTATTTTTAGTCTCACCCCAGCTGGGGTGCCTATCGCGGTAGGGCCTATGCATATGATGCCCTTACACTGCGGCTTTATCCTTTAACCAATTTTGTGCTCCAATAGGAATTCTGAGGGAAATGGTGTTAAATGTTTAATTATTGGGCTATGTATGTTTTTCTATGTATGTACACCCAAGAATAATAAATCTAATCTAATCTAATCTAACTTTTTATGAGATCTTTCGTGTTATACAAATAACACAATGGATATAGAATATACATGGATACTATGACCAGGGGTTGTCAATATACATATGTTGCTTACATGGAAATCACTTATTGGTCAGTTCATTTATTCAGTAGGCGATGGGGTAAAGCAAGTGGTTAGAGATATCCTTATAATAATCTGCTTTGAATTTAACTTGATAATCTGGTGTAACATCCAAGAATTAATACATTCCTTTAAAAACCATTCAATACTTAGATTTATATTTTGGAATACAAATTTATTGAAAAGAAAACAGGGAAAAAGGTGAAAGCAAACTTAAAGTTAAACTTGCTGCACATAGATCCAATCACTTGATTAGATTAATTAGATAACATGTGATGCATTCTTTGCTTTTTACCTTCCTTGATTAGACACATATGAAAGTATTAATAATAGATTTAGAAAATATAGATCCCGAAAGACATTGTTAGACCAATAGGAAACAACCCGACCACAATAAGCTTTAAATAGTATAATTGGTTCCATGACAAACGTAAGAGTCCCAAACGTAGGAGTGGACAAACGCAGGAGTGGACAAACGCAGGAGTCCCAAACGTCGGAGTGTGACAAACGCAGGAGTGGGACAAACGCAGAATTTTTTGGACAAACGTCGGAATGGACAAACCAAGAGTCCCAAACGTTTGAGAAGTTTTTGTTTGGAAATGTATAATTTTTTAGGTTAAAGCTTTGCTTTGGAAAAAATATCACCGACAATTTTGGTATTTTCTCCTAGTTTACTAAATACAAAATCTTTTTTTTAGGTTGGAAGAATTATTCTAACAATCTTTGGCACCAAATCTACTTTATTGAAGATTAAATTGAATTTAATGAGTTGAGAAAATAATTCAAGTTCAAAAGTTGTAAAATTTAGATTTCGTGACAAACCAAAAAGTTTTTGAGTGCTACTTATAAATCTAATTGCGAAAATGATTTTAAAGTTTTTAAAACCTAAAATCATCTTGTTAGAAATGTCTATAAATGAGTTGTAAATTGACTTTTTTTAAAATTATCATTCAACTTATGGACGTATTTGTCCTTGTTAATTTCTACCTCAATATCTGAAATACTGACAAATAACTCGTCTATTTTAGTTGAGTCTTCAGAAAATAGGAACACCATGCATAAACCTTACTACTTTATATAATAGGGCATGGCTTATGGACATGAAAGAGGCCTTTAGGGGCGTTTAACATAAATAATCCTTGTTTATTACTACCTCAATATCTGTGATACGAGCAGATAATTCGTCTATTTTAGTCGAGTCTTCAGAAAACAGGAACACCATGCATAAACCTAAAAGATTAAATGTATAGAAAACTGGTGCTCAAGTGGGTGAGAGTTGGGACCTATTGCGTCTGCTAGCAAATTCATTTCTGGTCTTTTGCAGCGACTTGGATATGTTTATATGTATTTCCGACTCTATTAGCTGATGTTCAAAGACCCAATTGAATATCAGTATAGGATCCCCACCCCGGCGGTAGAGTTACATACAGCTCGTGCGCCCTTTATTCTTTTACTTAAATCCTAAAATGATTTTTATGTATTATGTATATTACATTGAATTGCATGTTCTTTTTAATCATTTTATTATCTTTACTATTGATTATTTTCTAGAAATTTAACTACATTAAAATTACTAAAATTAGCCATCATGGTAATCTTATGTAGCAACTGAGAAAATTTCTTCAAAAACGAAGCTGAAAGACGGATTAACGGAAAGAAGGACGTTTCGGATTTTAGAGTAGCTTCGCTACTAAAAACAGGTGCTTTCTAATAAACATCCATTGTATTAATTTTATTATTGAATATGTGTTTCATGATTTTACGGATTTTAAACTGGAAAATTTGACCTCACTTTAAATAAACTACGCTTGTGTTTAGAACAAGAACAACATTGTAAATAGCCGTGGACAAACAAATATTGGAAATCTGACACCATTTCGCTGGAAAATAGACAGCTCTAATCCGTGATAAAAAAACCATGTATATTGTTGGTTTTACAGAAACTGTCTATAGAAAGAAAACTCATAGAAATCTAGACCTCAACATCTAAAAAACATCCATAAAAATGAAGCTTGCAAATCACAAGGAAGGACAAACGAACAATAACTCATGTAGAGTTTCAGAACTTGATAAACAGAACATTAATTTGTAAGTCTCAACAAAACTGTGTAAAATTAAAGTACAAGATACAGTAAAAGAACATGCTTAAAATTTTTATTTCATTATATAGATGTCTCGCTTATTATATTGTACTTTGTTGTCTTAGGATTCTTAATTTGGGGAAGTTAAAGAGAAGCTTTACTATGAAGCAAAAACTTAGTTGAATGCAAATAATTGTGCACGCCTTACGGGCATAAAACTCTTCCCTTTACACACCCCTTCACACCTTTACATCCCCAATAACTCTCAGGGATCTTAGGGGATAAGACAATAGGCAGATGCATACCCCTCATTTAGTTATGATAAACAAATTTCATCTTCTGTAGATTAAAACTATTTTTGGTAAACCCAATTAACCCTTATAGTCCCCAACGTTTTTTAACCAACGAATGAGGTAGAGTGTTGAAAAAAACTTTGAGTACCAGTATAAATTATAGTTTGTCCCCAAAGTTTTATAAAAACCTTTTGCTTATTTGTTTGCTTAATTTTAGGGACTTTTTATTGAATTTGAAGGGTTGGTTCATTAAGTTGAGTGTTCAAACGTTTTAACCACTATATGAATATAGAAGGGGTAATATTATGTATCATCATTTGGTACTTACACCAATTTATCGGAAATTGTCTTATCCCTTTAGATCCCTGGTAATACCCAGCAGTGCATGTTACCAATTTATTTTACAACAAAC
>LS042212.1:2468-15363 GCA_900241095.1 Acartia tonsa | reverse complement strand
AATGACGGTTATGTACTTTTTATTACCCTAGGCTTCAACTTTTTAGGATAATGGGGAGAGTGTAAAATTTAATTCTTAAAATTTTATGGTCGGATTTTTTCCTTTCTTTTATTTTTCTTTGATGTTAGATAATTTTTATAATTTTGACATTCTTTAAAGCAGAGTTTGTCTTCTTTTAGATCTGCCACTATGTCCTTACGTTCGTTAGAATTGCCCTAATGTCTTTAAACATTGCAGAGAGAAAGACTAAACTACATAACTTTTGTGTCACTTTTGAGGAAGACGATTCCCTTTTCTCCCATCTTATTTGAAGAGATTTTCTACCCCCCTTCCCTTTTTCTTTTCCTTTATATGACGTCATATAGGAATCGTCTTCCTCAAAAGTGACACAAAAGTTATGTTGTTTGGTCTTTCTCATTGCATGATGATTCCTGTAAACGTTAGGTACCAGGTGTTTTGACAACAATTTATATAATATAATCATTTTAATAATTTAGTTTTGGGATATTGATTCCCGGGACAATTAGGCACACAGCTCTAAGCAAAGTATATTTTTTTCCAATTCTAAAAAATTTAATGTTGAATATTAAATTTGTTGATCCTCCATAATGGTTAATTTTTGTTTGTCTAACTGTTTGGTCAGTCAAGGTTTGGTTTATGAATGTTGTCATCCTTGTTTATCATAAGATTTAATTGGGTAGAGTCTGAATTTTAGAATTAAGATCCTTTAACCATATTTTAAATGTAGCATATCTACAATTACATCTATTAATATAAGACAATTTTGTTTGTTAAACTTTCTTTTGTTGATGAATATTTTCATCCTTGTTTAATTTATTCCTGCACTAAACAGATTTCAACTGTTGATTATTTTTGATTCGCACAGGTCCAGGGATCTAAAGGGATAAAACAAAATTTATTTATATCCCGGCCCAATGATGATACACAAAATTGCCCTTTCTGTTGAATACAATTAGTGATTGAAAAGTTTGCACATTCAACTTAATGAAACAATCAATCACAGTTCTATAAAATTTCCTAAAGTTGTTAAGCCAACGAATAAGAAAACATTATTATAAAACTTTGGGGACTAGTGTAAAAAACAACCCAATATCCGCTCTCTCTCTCCTTGGACACTGGACAGGTATCTAGATTGGCAGGTGTATCTTAAATTTGATTGAAATGGGAATATTTTCTATAATTAGGATACATTTATATTTCATTAACGGTTAGCAGTTACCATTTCTACAATTAATTATTCAAGAATAGTTATTTCTCGCATCGTATTATAAACGGCTTTCCGCGGATATTGATTGTACATTTTTATATTCGTAGAAAGCTGGATATAATACGATGCTAGACATAGTTTTTTTGTATGGATAAGAACCGGTTCCTATCCACCGGATTCGAGTGAATACGAGAAAATAATTTACCCCGTCATTGAAATGGCCTAATGACCACTAAAACAATCGTCTAAATTTTTTTAGATCTAGGACATGATTTAGAATTGTCATAATCTTTAAAATTGTTGATGGACTTAAATGACATCTTTTCTTATTTGGTTTCGAATAATTATTTACTGAAAACTGGATTTTGTACATACAAATTTTAATAGCGAAGCTTCTGTATTATTCACTTTGTATGTCCGTTAGTCAGACTGTAACGCTAATGGCGAAATGCTGTTTTCTCGGCTGCTAAGGAAGTAAGAGAGATGAAATTTTCAGTGAAGATTCCTATGACATATGCGCATCTAGTATTTTCATCATTTTACATGTCTGTCTATCGGTCATGGTTCAAAGAAGATCAACCTTTTTTAGTGATTATATTTGTGTTTTTTATATTTTAAATCTTTTCTTTGTTATGGCAACTGAACATCTGATTAAAATTACCTTTGTCCGTTTGTCCACTCCATGAGTTTATACGCTTCACTAATTATAGATGTTGTCATCCTTGTTCTTCTGTTATTTAATTTTCCTAGCCTCAGAAAACTGTTTTTAAGAGAATGCGATATTGTATTTAAGTTTGAAAGAGTTAATAAGACAATATTATCCTCCTAAAATATTTTAAGGATTTCAATATTAGTAGCAGGGAATCAGGGATAAGACTTTGGACAATGAATCAATGTCAATCCTAAACCTCTTATGTAGATTAGATTTACTATTGAAATACTTGGACACTGCTAGTTTGACCCAACCAATCAAGATTTCATTAAAGCACTCAAAGATTTTGAATCTAACTTATGATAAGGCATATTTATTCTGCTTTGGGCACCAGCATAACTTACAGTCCAATGTCCCCACCCTTCCTGTATTTGTAGCCAATTTGTCGTATAAAAGTTTGACTTTGTATATTAATCCCTTCTCAGACAATCTGATAACAAAAATGTATTGGATTATGCCATTTTTTAGAAAACAACTAATTTTAATTTTAGTAATGATTATCTATCAAAATACCTAACTTTTTGATTGCATGACCTTAGTCTGGAAGTCCTAATTTCGCATTGTTATTGAGTCCAGTTTGTTTTGAGTTTAGGCATCCTCCTTACTTCTACAGTCATATTGCGCATTATTTTTTAAAGGAAGATTTTTTAAAACCTACCAAAAATTAACACAAAGCTTCCTTGAAATAGATGATACAGCGGTTACTTGTTACAGCGTTTAGCTAGATTTAGTACAAAAATCCTTACTTTACCGATGCTTTATTTTATTAGCGGCTAAATCAAGAATTGTAAAAGAAATTTTGATTTTTTGTGATTTCTCTTTGAAAGGTGGTGGTACCCTCACCCAAAATAGTTATAAACCTTCCTGGGACCTATGAGAAGCTATCATATTAAGGAGAATCCGATCGGTTCAGCGGTCCGCGGATCCTTCGGTACAGACAAACAGAGAAACACACATCCTGTTACTTTATTATAAGGATGTTAATTAGCTAGGGACATTTCACAACTCACGTTTTCAGCTGTTATTTAAAAACACCCTTGATTTTTATCTTAACAAATTGTGACTCATAATTATATTATTAGATAATTCTTATTTTATTTTATCTGATCTACATCTTAATTAATTAGTTGTATCTTCTCTTTAACTTGTTATGACTGTCTGTCTGTCCAAAACTGTATTTGGTGATGCTGCGCAAAATGGTACAAAAAATTGACGTCATATGATAAAATAACCAATGAGAGGCGAGTATATATTTTACCATTGGTCAATTACAATTACTGGCTTCTCATTGGACAACTTTATAGTATGACGTCATTTTTTTTGTAACATTTTGCGCAGCATCGATCCCTGTTAAAGAAGCTTGGATCTCAGAAATTTTTTTAGTTTTTTTTTTAAACATAGAGAGTACTATGTTTATTGGGTATTACTACAAGTACCTTGGGTGTAATATTAACCCTTACTTGCCCCAAACAGACCTAACCTTGTTAAGGCTTTAAAAACTTTATGTTGTGTGGTCTAAAACTAGCTAGTGCAATATATTTGCTATTTCTCCTAGTCGATAAATCAAGATCTAAATATATAAAACGTGCAGAAAATTAGTACTTTCTTTGGTCATCATATATTACATACATTTATTAAGCTTTGCATTCATTTATTCAATTGAGATTAAGTTTGAATTATTGAATTATTTTGTTATAGAATCTTTAAATTTTGAAATAGACATCGATGTAAAACATTGTAGGGTCCAGATGAGTCTCTGGCTCCAGACACTGGAGCTGGAGCAGCCTCTATGTAACACCAATGTTAGTTATCTAAAATGATAAGACAATGGACGATAAATTCATTAATACCCCTAAGGATAATGAACAAAAATACCCCTTCTGTAGAATAAAATTATTGGTTAAAATGTTTGGATACTTTTAGTTTAGAACAAAAATTCAATGAAAGTACCCGAAGTTTTATGATAATATTACGTGGTTAGAAAACTTTGGGTGCCAGGTAATTAACATTCTAATGTACCCTCGATCCCTGCATCTACAAGGTGTTTTCCTTATAGATATGGATTCAAAATATACATAAGATGACAAAATATATTTGGATATATGTCTCTGCTATAAATTTACTCTGTCCAAGTTTTTCATGACACAGGATTTAATATATTAAAAGTAGAATATGTATTATTCATATGACATCTTTCAACTAAAAATTTAGATAATACAGTCAAATTTGGTAAAGTTCTAGTTTAGTTACATATAAAATATATATTGTACTTTCATTATTTGACATGCTTAACAACATTCATAAAAGCAAAGCTCTGAAACGGTAGGAAAAACGAACGTAAATATTTGTAGAGTTTCAGAACTGAATAATAAGCATAATATAAGAAAAATTAGTAATTTTTTACAAAACTGCTTAAAAACCTTACCAATCTCATCACCAAGTTATTTTGTAATGGCCAAGGCCAGGTTTTAGGCTATTTCTTTTTTTTGATTTATAGATAAGGCAAATCGTAATCTATGGGGTTTCACCAATTTTTTTCTTTCATATGAAAACATTTGTCCTTGTTAAAAAAATATTTAAAGTGAAGAAAATACAATAACTGAATATTGAAATATTTAGGTTTGTAATTAACACATTTATCAACGTTAATTATTAACATGTCCTGATTTGCAAAAATATTAATTATAATGTTTGGAATATTAATTAGTAGTCATTAACATAAACAATTATAATTTAAGCGAAACTGTTTCACAATGTGGTTTTGTCTGTCCGTTTTTTCTGTACACCGTAAATCCTATTATATAAATCGGTTTTTTTTTGTCTGAAGATTAAGATCTCAATAACTACATTTGAGTTCTCTTTTTAAATGAGATTGTCATTGGTCAAGTAATGGTTTTAGGCTATTTTCCGATAAAGGTCTTGGGAAGGTTTTAAACTATTTTTCTAGAACCTCGTTGCTCCGTCTAATACAGAGCCCTAAGATGATAGGGGCGTAGCCGCTAGTATAATATATTTATGATCTTAAAAGCGATGCAATTATTTAATTTTTACCTGAATTAAAACCCGTAATTAATTCTAAACACGTGGTATTTGAAATGAGAAACATATAATACAAATGGTGATCCCCATGACGTTAGGTATGATATTTGCATTTAAAGCCATTTTACAACAGATATGCATCATAATTTTGTTTATACTAATAATCAATTATTTTAATGTTTGTCTATTTTGAACTAATATTACCGTAGATAATCTAAATAATAAAATTTACTGCTGTATATTTAGATTGTAAATTCAATATCTAATTTCTAGAATCACTTTGATTATATAAAATAATTATTGAATTTATTTCGGAAAATATCTGGCATACAATACACTTTCTATGTATAGATAATTTTATATTTTGTCCTCAATTTGTTTAGTATTGTATAAAATGTCGGCATTTCTCCAATTTTATCATCAGTGGACCATAATCAACACCCCCCCCCCACACCCACATTCTTTAATGTATTTAAAAGGATTCTGTCTCATTAAAAAAGAAAATGTTTTGCTTCATAACAACGTTGACATAAGATTCAGCATGATACATTTACTTTTTTGATACTATATTTAGAGTAAAAAATGGATTGGACTTTTACAAATCAACAGTGAAAGGTCTTCAAAGCACACCCAAATACTTTTTAAAGGCAGTATTAGGTGGTCCAATTGCGATTTAATATATTTTATAGAAATGTCTGGCTAAATATGCAAATATAAAAAGCGTAAAAGAATGATTTAATACTCTAATACAAGTACTCACACACAAGCAGACACACATACAAACAAGAAAGACAACATCCATAAAAGCGAAGCTTGGAAATCAAACAGTGGAACAAACGAACATAAGTACTTGTACATTGTCAAAACTTAACAAGCCGAATCAATTTATAGGTATACAAAATTGTATATAAACTTGTTGCAAAATCGTGAAAATTACCATGTTATCCTAGTAATCATTGTTCCAAAAATTCTATGAATAGGATAATTATATCATACAAAAAATAGTTGTCAAAAACGTCCTGACTTTATGTTAACCATTATGGAGTTGCTACACTTTCTAGATTGTACCTAGCTGTTCTAGGAATTAGCATGCCAAGTTGTGGTGTAGATACCCTTATTATAGAAAAGCTTTGCTTTAAAAATACACATTACATGTCTATGGGTGTATTTTAAATTTATTCATACAATCTAAAAATAAACCATTTTAACAACTAAACTAAATAGCACATTGAATTATCGGTGCTTTCGCACAAAGTACCTTTTTGATCATACACTGAACCCTCCACTTTATTTTTGAAATAAATTTCTAATGATTTTTTTGTTTGACTTTTATTACATAAGGTCTGGTTAGTTTTGGTGATATTGGATACTGGATAGACCCACAGGGTTAGGGGGCGGCAGGTATGCACCCTGGCAGGGATTATGCTTAGTAAAAAATTCCCCCTATCCACTTCTTTGTTTCAAATTTATTTTTAAAAATAAGGAAGGGGGTTATCAGTGATCAATTGACATATGGGGTGAAAGAATCGAATTATCAATAAAATTAGTTATTATATAGTTTTTCTGAATATGAATGTGCCAATTAAATGGTTTTTTTTTAATGTTCGGCAGCCGCGCTTAAGCCGTTATAACTTAAACTCGTTTTAGTGCACAACACTTTTGACTGAAAGTACGGATGGCCCTATTAAGAGTTGGTTTAGGCAACCAGTTAAATATAATGGTTTGAAAACGTCAATTTTTAGAGCTAAAAACAAAAAGTCATTGTCAATTTTGCGTTAGACATGAATAATATTATTCCAACCGAGAGAGAAAAAGTATGAAAGGGAAATAACTAAAATGTTATATGAAACCTGAACCTTTTTATAAAATATAATATAGCAGACTATAAAAGTATACATCATGATTTTTATGTTGTATCTATATTGTATGTTTATATTTAGTTATGGTTAAGAGAACGTTTTGAATTATTTACAATCTTCTGCAGCTTTTAATCAATTTATGATAAAAATATGCATAATTCCTAATGTAGATAAAGCTTTTAACATTAATGATTTTTTTGCTTTTATTTAATAAATTCCAACTACAGTATATGCATTGCAAAATTTACGACATTTTAAGTGTTATCCTTCCGTGCACTATAATTTTTATTTTTAAAATTACCCTTTAGTAAACTAAAAAGCTAAAGTAAAAAATTGGAAAAAACTAAACAATATATTTTCTACTGGTTCATGGAATACCTAAGTATCCTAAGAAATGCATTCTCATATGGAATTAGATGTATCAGGTTGCGGTACAAAACAGCAAATTAACTATTCTTAATCTTTATAGAGAAGATAATATTGGTTTATTGTTGCTTTCCTGCACTTGAGATATAGTAATTATCATTATCCTTATATGAAAGTAATAGAATGTCTATCTGTATGTGTGAGGCAAAGGATCTTTCTAACCGCCGCGCTGAACCAATATGGTTCACCTTTACAATGCAGTTCAGGGAAGGTTTATAACTTTTTAGGGGGAAAAAATTTACCCCACAAATTTTTATTTAGTTAAAAAATAAAATAGAAAATTGAGATTCCCCTTAAGGCCTAAAGGACCGTAGCCGCTAGTTTGTAAAAATAATTAATGTAATTATGTAACTGTTGGCTATTTGATAAAATTTGCTTTATTAAAATGATAATATTATATTTGCATTTAGCCTCATCAACTATCCATCTACATATCCATCCAGTCCGGTAACCAGAGTTCACCTGGAAACTGACTGTCACTCAGGTATAGTGGATTTGTTAAAAAAAAGATCTTTTATCTTTTTACACATACATATTTTATCATGCTGTTTGCAAGCTGATTAACAATAAATGTTTAGTATCAATACAAGATATAGAAAACTACCTGGTTTCTGCTCTTTTGTAGGGACTTGGCTGTTTTAATATTTCTGATGCTATTGGCTAAAATTAAAAGACCCAATGGAAAGTCGGCACCTGTAAACATACAGTTAATTAATCTCTGTCTTTCCCCTCTATTTTTTTCTCTAATTGATTAACCATTGCACACTCGGAGTTTTAAGTTTGAGGTGACCCTCTGCATAAAATGGCATTAACCCGACAAAAGTATTATACTCATAAAAATAAATCTAATGTCAAATTTAAAAAAATCATTATATTATCATAGCTTAGCTTTATTATCTAAACTCTCAAAGCTAAACTTCATGTTTAAACATGATCTCGATCTGTATATAAAATGTAGGTTACATTATTCTACTTCTTAACATTACTTCTATGCATGAAGTATCTATTTTAAAGTCTGGCTTCTTGAATTATGCAGACATACTATAGTAACAGTACAGTAAAAGTCTAAATAGGCTGTAACTTTTCTGTGTTACATGAGGAGTAAATATATTTAGAAGTTGTCTGGGCTGTAGAGGTGAGACAGATTAATGGTTCAACAGATGTGGTGTAAAGACACTACTGCGATAATTGGTCACATTTTTAAAGTATCCTTTAAAAACACTTTTTTAAAATAAAATAATTAACAAACTTATATTTGAATGAGTTTTTTCTTAGGCCAATGTTTAATGGGAATAGATCCATGTCGAGTGTTTAAAATTGAATTTCAAAATCTCTCCTACATAATTTTTTTTGGTATTAATATACTGCTTTTTTTATATACAGAGTAGAGTAGCTAAATAACATTTAAATGACAAACATTTCTTTAAATATTTCTAATAAGCATAATAACTTGCATTACGTCAATATGAAAAATTAGCTATTTCTATATTTTCAAATTCGCAAAAATGTTAAAACACCGTCAGATGCAAAAACCAATGAAATGAAATTTTATTCGTCTAGTTCAATAAATTTTACATCATCATTCGTTAGTAGAATTTTAATAGAAATGTATACCTAGTTTGTAGTTATATAACCTATGTTTTCATCTTAGATGTGAAAAGAATGTACTTATTTGAAATCTCAATTACTAAGGATTAAAACTAAAATTTTTTTTCAATTTCAAAATAAAAAGCAGGAAAATAAATTTATAAAAATAAAGATTGCCATTATATTTCCACCAGTCAAAATTTATATCTATTTTAAGCTTATTTCTCGTGGAAGAAGGGGGGATAAATCAAACTGGATTTAGTATTACTTGGATCTTACACCAAATTATGTAATCCCATAAAGTAAAATTATAATATACAACCCCTTTGCCCAATATACTCCCATCTCACTAGATGAACGAACTGACCAATAAATGATCCACGTCTATTCTATATCCATTCAAAGAATACTAACCATATGTTCACCATAATAGTATAGTAAATATAGAACCATTTCTGTCCTTGATCTTTATTATTTCAAACCGATTTTAACGTCCATTTTTATGGATACCCATAATTCAAATTTAACTATTTGGTGCAAGTGAATGACTCCTGTTCCTTTGTTTGGCAAGCCAGAATAATTGGTTGTGTGTTCTGAACTCGTATTTGTCCAACCAGAGGCTCTCCGTTGTCATCCATGATTACAGGGGTCGTTGGCCCAGCTGAAATAACAAATATTAGGGAGGATACACCGGCCTGAAAATTACAT
Source organism: Acartia tonsa (assembly GCA_900241095.1). Taxonomy (NCBI): domain Eukaryota; kingdom Metazoa; phylum Arthropoda; class Copepoda; order Calanoida; family Acartiidae; genus Acartia; species Acartia tonsa. Next base: position 5,804 of record LS042212.1, on the reverse strand, counting down.
TGTCATATTATCTTTAAATGAATTGTGATTGGTTAGTTCCAAGCTAGCAGTGACCAAACTTTTCAAACAATAGTTTTAATCTACAGACAGTATAGTTATGTTTGACATCATTGAGGATGTACGTTAATTTATTGTCTATTGTCTTAACCCTGAAGAGTGAAGATCCCCGTAATCTTCTGTACATGTACTATACCATGATAATTACTGTCTAATTTGTTGATCTTTCATCTTTGAATACGATCACCCTTTTTTTCTTTACTCCATATATGAATTTACCTTAGGAATAGCAAAATTTACATTGGCCATTTTAAAAAAATATTACGTTGCATTATCCGTTGTTATACATCTATTGTTGAAATAATATTTCAAATTTTATTACCTTTATTGGTTCAAATGTAACCGATAAAATGTTTTTATCACAATTTTAAGCCAAGTGGAGAATTTTTAAAATTTATGCCATATAAAGGTTTTCATAAAAGAAACCCTACCTAAATTTGATATTTTTATGAGTACTCAATTTATAAAGAATTCTTTTAAGCAGAAAAAATGCGCCATATCTATAAATCAATATACAACAGTAATTGATCCAAACTTTTTTTTTTTTTTCATTCTCCTTACAGACCAGACTTTCTAAACCCTGTTTAATCTTCATAGTACACAAAGTTAAAGAAAACAATCTTACTTTGCATTAATTAAGTTGTATTGTATGTAAAACATGTCTACAGGTTTTTGCTCTAACCTTTTGTACCTCAATCAAACTTTATGAGAATATTATATTATGGTTTCTTTGACCAATCCACGCCCCCAAACAAAAACAAAAAAAGCTAAAAAGATGTTTAAATTATTCCTACTACTGATTTTTCCGTGTAAAACTAACAATGAAAATACAGGGAATGCCTTGATCTAAAAACAGGAACATCTTATTGCAATTTACCATTAAACCTCTATGAAAATATGTTAATACACTAAATAACATTTTATAGTTTTTTTTTGTTTATAAGAAATGGTCTCAATACCTTAGATTCAAGCCATTACATCATTAGAATTTGATTTAAAAATGATTTAGCCGTTCTAGAAATGTTATCTGACGTACATAAAAATCAATTAACATAAATTTTTGTTTTCTGTTGAATATAAATTGGCTATGTCATTATATCCAAACCAATTGATAATCTAAATTTCATGAGGGTGAAGTGTTCTCAAATATGGAATCCTAGACCTTGCCAAAAAGGTGTGCCTTTAAGACCGAACAATTTTAGTTTCGGAAAGTGTTGCATATTTGCAACTTGCACAATAGCTTTTGGTGTCATGTACTAATGAATATAAAGCAAAATATATAGGGTTAGTTTGTGCTGTTATAATAGATTTTCAGTTCTAATAGCTATTCACAATTCGATTAATATGCAAGAATATGTCTTAAAATGTGGTTAAAAAGGTCTGATTGCGGACATGAATTAACGCCCCTAAATTATGAGATGAATGAGTTTACAAATTTGGCCACAGGAATAAACAGATACAGATAAACAAAATGTATAAAAATATTTTAGGTTAAAGACAACTTTAAATAGTTATGTACCTACATTCTTTAAGTAAACTTTATTAACCTACTAGGGCTCCGGCCCTTGCATATGGTTGGAATCTAAAGATTAGATAGTCTAAATCAATAAAATGAAGAACTCAATCGGTTCACTAGCTATTAAAATCTCAAGCTACGGAGAAAAAAACATACTTGTTCATAAAATAGGATTATGTTGGATATGTATGTATACTTGATTTTATATGATACATTTTTTACATACCTAGACTCTTCTTTAGCGTATTTTCAAAAAAAAATTCCTGGTGTAAAACACTTTTTTGGTCAATTTACATATCCTATTCTGATTTTAGAAAATAAGGGTAGACCTGAAATATGTGAGTAGCATAACAAAAAAGGCACATGTATACAAACGTGCAAAAAGCTTCTTTATTATCTTAGTTATGGTTCTTACACAATTAATTTTCTAAATTATATGCTTCTATTATCTTAGATGACTAATTATGGGTAAGGCTATAACAACCAAGTACAGCTAAAATGAGCATTGTCTTATTTTATGCCCAAACTAAAAATTGTAAATCATTCTAAATAAACCAATTTTATGTCTATTTGTCCTAAATGTTATATAAAAACACAATTGTTTTTTTTTAAACTTTATTAATGGAATACAATTGTTTCACTACTAAATAGATCGTCAGTTCCAATTAAGATGTCAAAAAAATATGTCTTTGCATTTTAAATCCTTTAAACAGACTTTTAAGAGTCCTAAATATGTATATAAAGTCTTACTACTGTTTATGAGCCAACGCTTTCCATTGATATTTCCTAATGATGTCACACATCAGACATTGTAACAGTAGGTACTTACTTTAAACTCTTACTACATAACTTGATGTTTTTATGAAAAAGTTTATTTTGGAAGATTTTTTGCTTTTATTTCCAAAGATTTTTGGTTGTTATTTTTATGTTTGTATAGAACCTAATTATTGTGGGCTTGTTTTAATCCAACCAGGAAATAACCTACTTTAACGTGAGCATAATATATATGTAGGTGTAGCATGTAACATATTTTAAAACTGTACAAAAAAGGTTTGAATTTTTGTTGTTCTAGATGTCTGGAAATGAAATAATTGTTCTATTAATTTTAAACAGAGTTTACAGATTTGAAAGTTGAGTAGCGGGACAAAGCGTCTCAAAAATCAGCCATGTGACGTCATAAAAATGAAGGGGAACAAAGAAGAAGTGGGAAAGAAAAAAGAGGTGGATAATCCCTCTTTTTTATGACGTCACATGACTGATTTTTGAGACACTTTGTCCCGCTACGGAAGTTGATTAAATTTTGTTTTTGGACACTATTAAAAAAACACTGAAACTAGGTTTAACTTTTTATTTGGCTATGTGGTTGTATGAAGTAAAATCTCTGAAATGCCTAGAACATTAAATACAGAGATTTCAGGGGTGCTCGGTAATAGTCCATAGCGAGCTTTCCGTCATTTCTATATTTTCAAAGATATCCCAAGAAAACTCTAAAGAAGTTTTATGATCTATTACAAATTCCTTGTTTAAAAAAATATATTTGACATTTTTCCTGTTTTGAAATAAGATAATCTAAACTTATGTAATGGAAAAGTAATTTTGTTTACGTAAATAAGATTTATATATTTTTAAGTAAATAATGTTTAAACTTTGAGGCTTAATCCTCTTGTATTCCCGAATTTGGTAAAGCCCCTTTCGTAACATCGCACCTTATGGGGCGATTCTTCGTAGTTTTCACAGTAGCTTTTCTCCTATTTCTAGCCCCT
>LS042196.1:16493-34149 GCA_900241095.1 Acartia tonsa | reverse complement strand
GCAACCAGAGCCACTTTATCCCAGCTGCGCTCTGGATACAGTAACTTTCTGAATAGCTACAAGGCCAGAATCAACCCCACTATTCAAGATGTATGCCCCAACTGCAACCAACACTCTCACACAACTCGACACCTGTTTGAATGTCCTAACAATAGGACCAACCTTACAACCAGAGACCTCTGGACCCGACCCTTGGAAGCAGCCAGATTCCTAAATCTGGCAACAGATGTAAATGATGATGGAGGATGAGTAGATGTCGGGCTAAACAAACAAACAATAGGTTATTTTATGTAAATTTTAATGATTGCCCCGATCGGTTAGGAAATAGGCCCTGCAAGGTCTAGAAATAGGAGAAAAGATATTGAGAAAATACGACGAAACCATGATCCAAAAGACTACACGAATAACAAAAAGTACTGTTTGCTTATTTATTTAATTATGATTAGGTAAGGAATACATTTTAAACTTGATAGAATTCACCTTATAAATACACAGCCTTGTTAAGATCAAAAGGACACACACACGCAAACAAACTTTCAACTACTTTAGTATACAGGTCATCATTTTCATTATTAAATGTTTACCTGAAGCTTTTAATTTCATTGAGCATATTGTCGAATGGGGATTCCAAGATGACTCCCTGTACAAAAAAACTAAATCTAAACTCTGCCTTCATAACAGAAAGGGATGGGACTTTGGACTGTACAGTGCACTGGCACCAAAAAATTAATATTCACGTAATATGGCTCAAAAGCATTAGATACTTTTTTTAAAAATTTTGATTGGACAAACCGAACTACAAGTGTCCAAACTTTTCAACCAATATTTTTGATATAACGGATAATTTTGTTTCTTGTTTCAGGGGATGTGTCTTTTAAAAGGATTCAAAATGCAAGGAAATATATTTTTTTTAACCCTTATTTTATACATCTTAATTGGAACTGATGATCTATTTTTATAGTGAAACATATGTATTCCATCAATAAAAAGTTAAAGGAATAAACTGTGTTTATACATATGTATAATAATATATCATTTTATCGTCTATTGTCTTATCCGTTGTATTCGTGATAATCACCTGAACTGACGAAGTGCCACCAGTCTCAATATCAAAGTCGGCAACCATGTGTGAACAAATGGCACTTCCAAGTGAATGTCCCCAGACTATAACCTAAATGTACACTGTTACTTTTATATCGTTACCACTGCTAACTATTAAAGATCATGTAATAACCTTAAGGCAACAAATACACCATTTTTTTCACCTATTCCAGATATTAATTCCATAGACAACCATGTTTCACAACCTTTTTCTAAAAGTCCTAACTGTGCATAATAATCCGTTGATTGACGCCTAAGCATGCCCTTTTCACCTAATCATTATTGTCGCATTATTGTCTTTTTTTGTGACGCGGTTGTGAGCTGGATTAGAACAAATCACCTTCCTGGCAACGTCATGGCAATAATTAAAATAGTTTAACTAATAATTGTAGTTTTTTACCTTTGCCTTTTCTCCCAGTTTATCTGAAATCCAAGCTAATGCAGCCCTAGCGTCTTCAACGACCGTGCTTTCAGTCAAACTAAATTAAATCAAGGTGTTAAAATTTCGTTTCTCCTCCTTTCCTTAATTTCTTCTCTTTATACCCACATTTCTTGAACCAAGATTTCCACAGCAATAGATTAAAATTTTTTATGGTATTAATGTGAGTAAAATGGTAAAAATTCTCTAATAAAAAAAAATAGAAATTAACGGGGGAGAGGGAATATTTTCCTTATGTCCAACCCTTGCCGGAGGCCATAACCGTTCGGCTTATACCTTCGGTGCAATAAACCTGCTTGGGTGCCTCGTTTCCAATATAGCAAAACCTTAACTAACCAAATGTAATAAACAAACACTTAAAAATGATACTGATAAAACCACTGAAACAAATGAACAAGGTTACCTACCGAACAGGTGAGGAATCCCCGAAACCTCTGTAGTCAATGGCCAAAACATAATATCCCATGCTGATCAACACCTTGTACAATCCAACTCGGTGGCCCTGCAATGATATAACAATTTCAGTTTTCTATGAATAGCATGCTAGTGGCTGTGCAGTGTGCATCTGACCGTAAATGAAGCCTTTTCCAATCCAAAATTTTCCCAATGAAAAAAAAATTTAGGAAAAATAAATATTTGGCCGTTTCTATGATTCTACGTGTTTTTTTTATCCAAATTATAGGAGAGTGCTCTGGCTGACCTGAGCTCTATTATGGCAGTTTCCATGGAGGTAGAGTATGACGGTGTCCTTCTCTGTCAAGGGCTCCACCTTCCCGCTGGATTTGTCTGGCAGCAGATACCAGGCACCTTGTCGACCACTTTTACTTGCATCTGTAATAAAAACAAATATGAAAATTATAACAATTGCAAATATCCCAAATAGAAATTTTTTTGAATAATGTAGTTTCATTATTGAAAAGGGAAAAAAATATCAAGAGTTCAGTTGCATTTTGTAGAACTACCCCTTTTCCATAAATAAAATGGAAGCATCCGAAGACTAAACTGGATGTTATAACAACTAAAAGTAACTAAATATTTTAGAGCTACAGAATTTTTAAATATCCATGGTTTTGATTAGTGCACAAACAACTGCTGCTTACCTTTAGATGATGTAATGTATAGATTAGTTGTGTTGGTCATATCAAACTTTGGCTCCGTGTTTCCACAAAATTTAGCTGGGTCGGTTAGGTCAGGTACAAGGGGCAGAGGGGGAAACTGGACAAACTGGCTGAAAATCACCTGCACCAAGGTTAGGGTTGTTTTTATCACTTACAGACAATTTTCAATGGATAGTAAATATAAAAATCTCAAAATTAATTCTAGTTTTTTCGGGTCTTTGGTCGATCTAGTTGAAGGGGAGAGGATGGGTTAAGATCCAAGTACTGATAAATCTGTTGTCAAGTTTTGTTCTGCTTAACTCATTTCATGTGAGTGTAAAAGTTACAAGTGTTTTGTCAAATCATAAATATGCATGATAACGATAAGTCATGCACTAACGATGGAGCCAATCTAAATGTGTAATTATAAAATTATTAGACAATATTTAAGTCATATTTTAACACACAGACAAGCAACCTATTACTATTTTTACTAATAAGAGTTTTAAACAAGCATATTCCTGTTTCATCATTTCTGCTATTGTGTCCCCCATTTTACAAACTGAAATTTCATAATTTACAAGTTTTTTCGTTATTTTTTAAATTTTGTTGATAAGAATTGTTATCAGTTTGTTGTAACAATAAAAGCATTAAAATTGATAGATATAAAGTTGTCAAGGAAATTTATAATTTCAATCTTATTTTGTTTATTATTACAACAAACAAATTTAAGATAATTTCAGGTACAAATAATATCACAGTATTTCAAATTATTTTATGCCAAAAAACTTTTATTTATTGATCATTCTAGATCTAAAGATGTATGAGTCTGTATATTCATATCAATAGTAATTTCACTAGCTATTATTTCTTCATTATTATCTTCCTGTACAACTACACACATCTCATTACTGACAATCTCATTCTCATAACAGGGAGCCATTTCCACAACAGCTGTTTCATTGCCAACATTTTCTTGGTGATTAATAGCAGCTTCAGAGGCATTATTGACAACATTGATTCCTAGAAAAAATAAGAAGTTTTTTTTAACAATGGATAATTTGTTTAAGGCAATAAATTGCATCTTATTTGTTTAAGACCTAGATAAAACTTTTGTTCTTACCATGATCAACTTGACTTTCACTGTTGTTATGATCAGTACCAGCAACACTATTTGCCATATCCGCAACAAGTTCAGCCATACTCTCATTGTTGGACTCCTCCAGTATTTCTTGGATCTTTGTTGTTACAAGATTCATTGATTCTTCGTCATTTAGACATTTTCTGTCACTCTCACTCAGACATTCATTTATTTCCTGGTGCTCCTAAGTAATTCAAATCAAGTTATATAAATTTTCCTTTCAATTAAAAGTTTTCAAAAATCTTAAGGGATAAAAAGGAAAACAAAAGATAATATATTGATGAAAACACCCAAATATAAAGAACAAAATAACCTTTTGCCTAGATTAAACTGAATGGTGAAAAAATTTGAACATTGTTGTCTGTAGTGTAAGAGCCCAATTAAAATTGTAAAAAAAACAAAAATGTTAAGCCATCGAATCGACATACTATATCATGAAAATATCATAAATCTTACTTTTAGTAGCAAAGGACTGGAAAACCACGTAGAGCATCTTGTGCATTGTAGGCTTGAATTGTTGGCTTGATTTATCTAATAAATATATATCAAAATTAATTCTATCCTGTGAACTTAAGTAACTTTAGGGGTTTTCCCTCAAAGTTCAATGTTAAGCACTGACCCCTTCCCCTTATTTTGAATTAAAGTGAAAATAAAAGGGGCCGCCCGCAGGGTTAGGCTTAGAAAACACTATCAACTTGCATGAAAAAAATAAGGAGATGGGAGGTGGTACAATTAATCGACAGGCAATTAGAGGGAAAGCACCTAATTCAAAATATCAATTTGTGTGCCATTGTATTGTTAATCTACAAACAGATGGAAATATAAACCTAAAAATATTATTTGTTTTGCAATAAATATGTCCATTTTAATTTTAAGATTACATTTGCTACCTTGCCATGAACTTTTTGATGTCTAGTGAGAAGATATCTGAAGGGGAAAGCTTTGCTGCACTGCGTACACTTGTGCTTGGTCTGATCTGGTGAACAGGAACTTGGATGCTGGCTGGACAGGTGGTACTAAACAGATAACAAGATTAGTTTTCTTGAAAACTAATGCCCTTTAAACTAAAAAAGATATCATTGTCTTCAAAATAACTCAATATTACTTTGTTTTTCTTAGGGTAATTTTATCACACATAAAAAATGTGTTAAATCCCTTCACTTTTTAACACACATTGATCAATTATTACCTTTAAATGGTTGGGCTGTACAAACTTCTTGAGACAAATCTTGCATTCAAACTGTCGACTAGAACTGTGGGTTAAATTATGCTCTTTTAGAGTTCTCTTCTGATTAAAACTTTTATCACATTTGTCACATTTGAACTCTCGAATATTTTCATGAATTTTCAAGTGTCTCAGCATCCTATGCTTGTCAATGAAAACTTTATGGCAGATACCACAGGTTCGACTCTCGTCCCTGCACATTCCCTTCTGGATGTGTTCTCTGAGTTGATATAGGTTCATGTAAGGTTTGTCACAACTAATACACAAAAATTTCTTCTCCTAAAGAAAATAATATATTATAATTGACTAATGTAACAGATAAGAACAATCACCGCGTCAATTTAGGTTGCTAACATTGTCATCATTTATTGGTCGGTTCACTCGTCCAGTAGGCGGGGAGGAAATGGGAAAAAGTGGACATGGTTATTTTAGTCAGCTACGAGTTTCACTTTATTAGAGAACAGAAAATCTTACGTAACATCCAAGAAATAATATATGCATTCACTCACCTAGTGTTATCTTTCCTGAGCTTGAAACATATTAACAAGAGCTACCTCAAAGTGACCGTTGACGACCGCGTACTGCGTAGCCTAAATTACCTGATGTGACCGTTCATGCGCCCGCAGCCCAGACTTGGTTGCACAAACAATGTGACAGACACCGCACTTGAGATCCTCCGCCTCCGTTTCTGTTATTTGGTAGTCATGGCTCTTAATCCTGACAACACAATATTTTTAACTTTACAACTAGATATTTCGAGGGAGAGAGAAGACATTGTACTGTAAATCACACTAGTAATCAAAGTATTAAAGCCATTTCATTTTATTCGTTGGTTGAAAAAATATGGGTCTTGATTGGTTTGTTCCAATAATCTACAGAAGAGATAATTTTGTTTATCATTGTTGGGGTTGTATATCGTCCATTGTCTTATCCATTAAGATCTCTGATATTCCAGAAAAATTATTCTTTTTGACATAAAATATGTTTTTTTAGGAAAATAGACAATCAGATATATATTCTGATATATTTATTTATGTATAATCAGATACATTTCTAATTCACAGATAGCTCGTCTTAACCTAAACAAAACGTTTAAATCTAAGAATGTTAATTAATTGTTATTTTTAAAAGTGAAACTTCTAGGAAGGATAAACACAGGTTTAGTTCCTAAGCATGACAGACACTTAGATATATTGATATATAAGTAATTTGTGAAAACAATTTAAAATATTGGTCCCTGTGTTGCAGAAGCTGGGTCATTGTGGACACAGTTGTGGGACACTCGTCACACTTCAGCACCGGCCTCGGCTCCCGAGGCTTTGTCGTCACCTTCTGGATGGTCAGGCTCAAGTCTCCATCGTGATGCTGTTGAATATGAACTGCAATATTTTCGCGGATTCGCCGCCGAAAACTACATCCTAAAGTTATATTTCTAAAGCTAATATACATACAGTAGGTATCAAGAAAAAAACACAAATAACACTAATGTACCTATAGTTAGCGTAGGGAAGTAAAGGTTAGACGAAAATAAAAAAAAATTATATCAAACAAAAAGTTTTACCTGAGCATTTAAAGACAGTTGAATTTTTGTCATTGTCATCATTGAGGTTTTGAAGTGGCTCAGTCAGCTCTCCAAGTTCCTGACCATCGAGCCCTTGAATATTAAAGTAAAGGAATAGAGGGGGCAGGAGCTATATGTAACTCTACCCACGGGTTGGAGACTTTGTGTCGACTTTCAATTGGGTCTTTGAATAATGATTGTGTAGGTATTTAATTCATTATGTATTCAAGGTTTATCATTAAATTTTAAAATATTTTCACTTGCTTTTTATGAAATCTTAGATATGATTTTAGATCAACCTAATAAATATAATAAAAATATTACCTTTACTCAGCGAGACATCATAGATCCATCCTTTGTCCTTATGTACTGTCAGTAGATGATTTTCTAGCCTTTCTCTTGTTTTATCCTCAAAGTCACAGTGAAGACATCTAAATATAATGGTAATAAAGGGGTAAATATTTTCCAGAATTCTATCTATGCCTCTCCGGGAAAAGGGAGGGGGAATAAGGATTCTACAATAGGAGTTTACAGTTGATAAATGTCAAGGAATCTAAAAGACTAAGAGACAAGAAAAATACAAATTTACTGATAATTTTCACATACATATATCAATAAAAAAATATTTTGATTAAAACTTTCACCTCTTGCCGACTTATACCTGATAAAAGTTCTTACCTAAAAACTTGTTTTTCTTCATGCATTAGTTTGATATGTCTAGTGAGGTTACTAGAGTTGTTGAATTCCTTGTTGCACTCATTACAAACATAAACATAATTCTTATCTTTGAATGTGTGATACTGTATGTGCCTTCGAAAATTTGCCTAGACAAAATATAATATAAAATAATCATTGTTAAGATAAACTAATTATAATGCCTGATTTATGAATTCAGATAAAGATATTATTCTCACTTACGTTTAAAATAAAAATTTTACTTGGTCCAAACTTAGTTGTATTTAACGTTTTTAGTATGCCGATGTTTAGGATTGGACCTTAACTCAAAAAAATTTCACTAGTGTCAATTTTTTTCTTTTTACCTTTTTTGAAACCTCAAACTTCTTGGGGCACTCTTTGCAGGATAGTTCTCCATTTTCGTCCAGATACAGGGTCTAAAATAAATTAGAAAAGCGTTTTAAATTAAGTTAAGGTTATTTACCTTTGTCCTCGCTGTAATAATTTCATACCTATTATCGACCAATTGTTATTATTGATATTTTTTCTCTCAAAAATACTCATAAGTAGGTAGGTAATAACTTTTTTATGTGTAATCACTTCTTAAAAATTTCTTATTCGTTTCCTTTTATTTAATTTACGATATTTGAAAAACCTTTGTTGAATAAACTTCAATATATCCATAAAGAATAAAAAAGTAAAAAAAAACTTTCAAAAATTACCATAATATCCTGATCAGATAAAACCCTCTTCTTGAGTCCTGGTCCACCCCTGCCAGCCTCTGGTATGATGATGTAAACCTTTTCCAGCTGGCGGGCATCATGCTCCTGCAGGTGACTCCGGTATACCTGGATAAAACCACTTATGTTGTGTAACTTATTCCACATAATTATCACATTGAAAAAATCTTTAAAGCACATATAACACCAGCAAATACTCCCCTACCCCCATTTCTTCTCTCTCATCGACATGCTCTGTTATTTTGCTATTGGGGAAAAGATTACACATATGATAGGGTTAACAAGTCTGTAATAAGTCATACTTTTCAAGCAACTTGGCGTCTTTTCAATGTTAGGATGATCAATAGTTTGAAAGGTAAAAGACAATATAGGTTTTTATTCTTGCTTTTATTCAAGTCACTTTTTTTCACTGTTAAAGGACATAATCCTACTAAGTATTTATGACATACATCTTAAAGTGCTTAAGAATTATCTTACTACGCATTAAAGAGAATAGTTAATCTGCAGATGTAAATTAACATCATCAGGTTTTTGATGGGTTTAACAATTAAATAAGAAAAATAACCATTTACGATCAGTAAAAATTTTAAAATGTATTTATTTACCTCAAAAGAGCCTTGTTCAATGATTTTATAACAAACTAAACATACAAGTCTTCCTTCCTAGATTTTAGAAATATTTTTAACAATACTTTTATAGATTTTATTTTTATAAATCCAACATTATTGAGAAATTTACTAAAAATTAAGATAAGCTTTTTCAATTCAAGGTTTTAAATATTCCTTTCCTGGTCAGAAAAATTGTCTTCTAATACTTCATCACCAATGATATCAATATCAATTTTAGCAAGGTTCAGTAAACATCTTCGATCTTTTACAGTTTCTTCTTCATCCTACAGATAAAAAAATATTAAAATGATTTTCATTAATGAAATTAAATAAAACAAAGAAATCTGATGTTCATCTGTCTCTCCATCAAGTTGGTTGAAGATTTAAGATTTTTTTTCAAAATTGTGTGAGATCAAGCAAACTTATACCTACAACGGCAATATAAAAAATTGAATTATAAAAAAATATTGAAACCTGGAGAAGAATGCAGAGATTCTGTAGCTCGCTATCCTTAACTTCTTGTTCAGTAGATGATTCCATATTATTAAATTTTTGTTGAGACATGGCATCTTGGATATCTGGGATCATTTCTTCAAATTTTTCAAGCTCTTCGCCCTGAATTCGAATAACATTTTCACAGAAGTGTATAATTTTTGGTTTGATTCCGTTGGAAAAAAGGAATAATAAGTTTCTTTATTCTTAAAACAAATATTTACTGTTTCTATGAATAGTAATTTAATTTACCTGTCGTGTTTCTGTCTGACCAGGTCCTTCCTCAAGAACCTGGTCTGGAAGACCTTGATCCTCTGTCCTCACTGATCCTGTTAAACTCTGGTAACCTTCCTCCGTCCTGACAGATCCAGGCAGACTCAGATGACCAGGATCATCCTCTGATCTAATGCTGCTGCCAGCAATATGCGTTAAAGATTCCTGATAAAAATAACTTTTTATCTATTTGAAACTAGCAGTCTGTCATATTTAGCCTGTACCTTTATGAGAATTTAAAAAACATTTTGTGGCAAAAATTCAAATACTTTCATTATTTTGCTATAATTAAAACATAAGATATTTCCTAACAGATAAAATCAAATCATACCTAATTGTTTTATATTCAAAAGAAAATTCTTACCTGAAACGATCCAACTGATTGCTGATCTATATTTATGCCAGAGTTTGATTGACAATATTGTTGTTGAGCTGTTTCTTGCAAATTAGATGAAGGTAGATGGATGTCTGTAAATCCATTTGCAGTGACGGCTGGTTCCAGTTCTGTACCTAATAATAAAATGTACCTAATGGTTTTAATACATATTATCAACATTCATCACAAAATTGTTTCAATATTGTTATTGCTATTTTAATGACATAAGTTGCCTTGTACAATTAAAGAGTTGGAAACCATTTATCAAAACAAAATTATATTAAGAAGGTAAAAAACTTACCCAATAAAATGGCGATTTTCTTTATCAACGAAACTATCTAAAAGATTATTTAATATAAGTAACTATTTATAATTTTTAATTAAATTCTAAGCTAAATTACGAAAGGAAAAAAATATCATCATTTTTGCATATATTTATATTTATTAATATCTTTCCTGGATTGATCCATATTGATTTTGAAGACATAAGCTTGACTTGATGAAATGTTTAAAATCTGAGCAGTTAACATCTGGCAGAATTAAACATATTTCACTCACTTCTCTAATTTCTTTGCCATACCTAAAAAAAGGTTAGTTAACTAATTTCTATTTGTCTTGATATCGATTTTAAATACACAAATATGTTGGTATAGGATTTTTAAATGTTTTTTTTTTCATTTTACCATCAATCCTTAACGGAAGGGAAGTAATTATAGACTTAAGTAGTTTTATTGTATAGTAGTAAAATCATAAGGTTTTAATACAAATATGTATGCTAATTTTTCGTAATTTAATGGTATTTCATTAATCATTACTGTTATATAGATTTTGTATTTAACAAACACAGTGGCCCTAGCGTATCTTTTCAGCTCATACCAATAACGAAATTAATTCGGAAGAAAATCACGAAACCTATACGTGTTTTTCAGCTGTCGTTGGGGGGCAACACATCGTAAAATTGACGACCTCTCCATTTGCCCCCCAAATATTATTTCAGATTTATTTTGCTTGTTGGTTATACCTTATTCCTGGTATCTTTTGCTTAGAAATCTTGACCTTAACAGTTGAAACTGTCATAATTTTTTTATTTTTAGGAGTTATGACTTCATTTTTTCCTTTTTCGAAATGGGATTACATGTATTTTAATAGAAAAATTTTAAAATATGATTTTTTCATCAATTCTACTGTTGTTTTACCAAAATATGCAAAATTTTGACCAAAAAATCGTAATTTTTTACTCAACGCAGGGAGGGAGAAGTACTAACACATTGCTTAAAAATTTGAAATATTTTTAGGGTATATTTAAGACCTTATATTGCCGTTGTACAAATTGTTTTATTATTTTTTTCTTAATAAAACAATAACTAGGGTCATAATTAGGTAAATAGTCTTTGCAAAAAAAATTATTAAATTATCTTAAATAATACCAAAGATATGATGTTTTGTAGACCTACTAAAATTCGTGATTCTGTCCGGATTTGGTCAAAAATGCGCATTGACTAAAACTGTTTACAAAAGACACACTATACTACGCTGTAGGGCCACGGTGCAAAACAATTTAGGTATAATGGACCCTATACGGGAAAACAATACATTTTATAAAGTTAATAATTATTTACCTGGCAATAACCGGACTTACAGCTGCTATGAGCAAGCCTGGAACCATTATCTCTCCATCACAACAATAAACTTTCAGGTCACAAAATTCTGAACTTTGAATAAATGAATCCAAAGCTGTTAATATTTCTGTTTGGTGCTTGGACACTTCCATTCTTATTTAAAATATAAATATTATCACTTGAAAAATTTATATATAACATCCTGAAACATTTATTAAATAAATTACTTTAATAATTTCTTTTTGGAGCGTAATATACAAATCTGCCTTTTCAAGAAGGTGACTGAAGTAGAAAATAATGTACATCCTTCCTTCTTCACTCCCTGCCATTATTGAGATTTTTAAAGTTTTAAAGTCTGTGAAAACAGTTGAAATACAGAGGTGAATTCTTAAAAAACTTTTTTGGCTCACAGCCTCACAAAATTAGTGAGGCAAAATTATCCCATCTAAGTTTTAAGTGAGCCTCACTGATTTTAGTGAGGCAAAAGTTTTATAAGAATCCACCTCAGATCTCTATGAGTAGAAAAAAAGATTGTAAATAATGAATTTTATTATTATTGCCTATTTTTATGGGATAATTTCTAGTGTATAAAACATGGTATAGACGCATTCTTTATTATTTGACAAAAGATATAAACATAAATAAGTTCTTTTAGCATGAAATTATTCTAAATAGTGCCATAAACACTTATATCAATACACAAAATTTGATATTTCTTGCTTATTTTAAAAAATTAAATTCATTTGTGATGAAGGTAGAGTGGAACAGCTGATTGTAATGTTGTGTGACTGTCTGTTTTTAATCACGCAACCTTCATCTAATAATATTTTAATTACATAATAGAGAAAGAAAATTGGATTTTTATCATTATAATTAAAATAATAAGTCTGATCATTTTTGGTATGTTCTAGTTCAGGAGTTACACTGACCCTCCAACGTGAAAATCAATCATAAATATTTATTTTTAAATCTCTAATTAATTTGGCAACCCTGATTAAGCGCCTTTGCCGCGGATTTGTTTATTATGATTTGGGCCATACTCGCCGAGTTGTTGTAATTCGCGCATTTTGAAATCCATATAGTTTGACAAATTGACATGCTCAAATGAATTATGAAAAGGATTTTACGATATTCACATAACTACAGAAATAACTGATTTTTAGTTATAGATTCCCAAAGCTTTTAAATAATTCTATGAAGTTTTCTAAAAATTGGTACGTGCACGCAGTTATACACCTAATTTCATTAACCATATAAAATACAAGTAATCATTTTAATTCGAGATAACATATATATTTCCTATTTCAGAAAATAATGTTTCAAGTACGTATTTCCTCCTGAAATGGTATTATTATCATATTAAGTTTATTGATATTTACCAAAATGTCGTTTGTTTGTGAGTTATGTCCCAGGGCCTTTACACAAGAACTATACTGGAAACTGCACAGAGAATCACATGTTGGCGACCAGGTTTATTATTAGTTTTTAAGCTTATTAAATCTTTGCTTTTCTATTTTACTCTAAGCAGTTTGAATTTTTGGAATAGTGTTTTGGATTATTGGACTGACAAATTATGTAAAGTAAAACTGACCTCCTATTTCTTTTCCATATTAAATCTTTAGTATCAGATATTTTGCCGTAGTTTATTATCTGATTAATTAAGTATTCATTAATTAACATATTATCTTCGTTTAGATATCGACAGTTCAGTGCAACCATTGCGACCAACAATTTTTAACCAGAGCTAAACATGACGATCACGTTTATCACAAACACCTAGAATTCCCATCAGATGTCAAGGTAATTGGACTGATTCATAATTGTTACAAGGATGAGAGAGGGAAACTGACAAATTAAATAAAGTATAAGTACAAAGTATGAAAGGATTTAGTGGAGAGAGTATTTTTTTACATTTGAAGCGTTCCTACATTTTAATCTTGACTTTGTATGATGATTTCAGACTGAAATATCCCTTGAATGTCTGTACTGCAGTCAACAATTTGAATCCAAGCTTCTCCTAATAATACACAAAGTTGACTGTGTAGAGAAACCACCAGAACAAACTGAATGGCCTTGTCAGAAATGCGGGAAAATATTTCATGCAGAAAGATTTGTTACAAATCATTCCATAGACTGCATGGGAAAAGAAGAAAAGCAAAATGTAGAGCCTGTGTACAAATGTGATTTTGAGGGCTGTTTAAATTCTTACCGCGATAGTCTTTTATTCAGAAATCACTTGTTTTCACATTCAGAATATCCTTTTATCTGCCAGGTATGTTTCTGAATATTTTATTGAAAAAATTAAAAATACTAAAATCACTTTTTATTTTATGATTTTGTATTAAAAAAAACATAAAGATAAAAATAAAGCTTAAATATGAGTTTTTGATAATAGTTATGATAATATTTTTTACTTTCAATAGATTATATCATCTATCGTTGTGAATACCATTTCAAAATTTAACTTGACTTAACTTAAATATAGGAGGAAGGCTGTTCATATGCATTTATCATGAAGATAAATTATCTGGAGCACGGGTTGACAGCTCACGGATCATTCGCCAGCCTATTGAGTTGTCTCTTGTGCACACAACAATTTAGCACTGTGGACCAGGTGGAGGACCACACACAGACAGCCCATGATGAGGAAGAGATAGAAGAAGATTCTAAAATGGAACCTCTGGCTAAGGTAGATTTGTTTGTTTTTTAATTGCAAAGCTTCTTTAAAATATCAGTAACTATCGGTCAATCTGTCTTGAATTCTTAACCTGCGACGTTTCTGAAAATTTTAGTGGTTAATGGGAAGAAAAGGAGAATAAGGTTTTATTAAAGAATGCAAGGATAGAAGATGAATAAAAAGCTTATTTTTAATTTATTCAGCTATTCTTAATTATGTTTTTTTTTTCAGATTACAACTACTGAGTTTTCCTGTAAGTATAAAAACTGTGAAAAGAAACTTGAATCTTTATCCGATCTTAGCAGCCATTACTTGTCACACTCTGGTTATAACTGTGTCAGGTGTCAAACTGTCCTAAATAGCGAACAAGAGCTAAGTGATCATTTTTCTTCAACACACAATTTTCAGCTCAATAGATATATCTGTCCACTATGTCCTAGTAAGGAGCAAAATAATAATATTGGGACCGAAAAGTTGTTACTTGAACATCTAGTTACCTGCCACCCGAAACCTTGGTCTTGTTTAATATGTCAGTCCCCAGTATATTCATTAAAAGAAGCTCAAGAACATAAAGTAAAACATCTAACAAAATATTGTGATATTTGTGGAATGACTGTTCGCTCAACTGGAAACTTAATCAGTCATATTATCAAAGATCATGAATCTGAAGTGTTTTCATGTCCAGTACCAGGTTGTTCGCGTGTGTGTGGTTCTAGAATTGGCTTGGAAAATCACTTATCAACAAGCCACCATCAAGAGAATTGGCTGCCAATGTACAGTTGTGCTGACTGTTGCAAGGATCGTGGACCCGCATACTATTACAATCTCAAACAGCTTGAGTATCATCTTGAGTCCGACCATGGACAAGACTGTAAGCCAGAACAGCTGGCATTTGAGACAGAGGTCAATTGTCAATTCGAAGGCTGTCCTCGACAATTTTTAAGTATTAACAGTTTGTGTCAACATCAAGTTGCTAAACATGGAGATGTTTTATTTAAAGAGCTTCCACCCAGCTTTTATTTACATCTGGGGCGCAGCACTACCGATTACCAATTACCTATATCAGTCAATAGTAAAGAAGATCAAGTCAAATTGACCTCAAACAGTGAAGTCCATGCATTTATTAAATCTTTACATTTAAAAGTAAATCTGAAACCCTTAAAAATTAAAAGTTTATCAGAAAGCAAAGATATTAATGTTGAAAGCATTGTTAGAAAAAGAAGAAAGAGGAAAGAAAGCAACGAAGAATCCCCTGATATTAAGAAAAATAAAACCTTGCCAAAAGAAAATTTACAGGAAGGACACAAAATATTATCATCAAGCAATAACATAAATACTTTGCCCGAAGAATCAATTAAGCATAAATTTATGAGCGAGATAGATAAGGCTAACGTGAGAATTGAGCCCAAAACTGAAAACACTGAAATGAAAGAATCTAATGAGGACCATGATTTAGAATCTGTCCTTGATGAAAATAGCAGTATCTCTATTCAACATGTTAAAGCTGAAGTTGAAAATATGGACCCTGAATATGAAAAATTAGAGGTGATATTTCTAGTTTTACTCATGAATACTTAAGTATGATTATACTGAATGCATCTAAATTCTTATCTTTTATTCATTTCTAATGTTCAAATATATATTTTTAAAACAAGTACTAAGATTTTATTCTATATTTAATTTTAGGCTGCAAATGAAGAAGCCCACAACCATTCGACTAATAATCCACAATACGAAAACATTGTTGTATTTGAGACATTACCATATACCGATTCTGCAGCCGTTGCTATTTCTGTTCATAATGTTATGAATACAATTCAGTCGCGGGAAACATTAAATGAAAATAATGATCTACCCAACACAGATTCTCTAGCCGCCGAAGCATTTGAAGAAGCTATATTAAACGCAGCAGCGTACTCAAATAGTTTAGATTCTAGCACGAGTATTGATTTTATTGCGACTGCTTTGTCGCCGATTATAACTTCTAGTGAACATGAAACCTCGAATGAAGTTGTAGATGAATCTGAGCTAAATATTTCTAAACAATCATCTCTTGAAGTTACAGGTCTAGGAACATCAGAAAATGAATCTACCCTCAAGAAGCAAGACAGTTCAGGAATTTCTGTCCCAAAACAAGTTGACCTTATTGACTATATTTTGGTAAGAATATTAAAAAACATCTTTAATATTAACAAATTAACTTTCTGACCGGTTTGTGAAACTATTTTATAATCCACTTTGTCTGTCCGACTGTTAGTCTATAGCGCGTTAAGGAAAATGTGATTTTCTCGGCTGCTATTGAAGGCAGACTACTGTTTTTTTCCGGAAAGATACCAAAGAGCGTCCAATTTACAACTTATTTGGAACTTCGTTTATGCTACAAAGACATACATTTATATATGTATAATGTATATATATTTTAGAGAAGTTTTGAGATTTTCCATAATTTTATTTTATACATATTATATATAGGTAGGTATTCTTCTTGATTTCTTATTCTCCCTCTCTTTTTTATTGCCTTTGAAAACCTGCTGTATAACTATTTGTCTGTTTACCCATGGTCATATATGATTTTTGTGCTTCGCTACTTATGGATGTTGTCACAACTCACAAGATTGTATTTTAGATTGTCCATCGCAAAGACAGATCCGCCCCTAAAGAAGGAGATTTTGTAAAATACTTTGAAATAACTCCTAATAATATTCTTAATTGTGTTGTACCAAAACAACTTCAAAAGGTAAGTTTTTATATTTGTTTCTATTTTAAAAGAAAGCTATGATGATTTTTGGCTTGATAGGATGTTTCAAAAATGTTTTATGGGACCCTCTAAATAATTGTGTCTCCTTAATTCAAGAATAAATAGAGTATCATCATATCGAAAATATCATATTTATTGGTTTATTTACAATACCTTACTCATAATTCCTTTACTTTTGTAATCGTTCAATATATATGTCTTAGATCTTTGTAAACAATTAATTGTTATTTTCAATAAGATATTATTATTCTGTTACTCATGGATATAATTATCCCTGTTTATTTAGTATTTTATTACTCTAAAATATTTATAGTCTATATATTTTATTTCAGGACTGTCCAGATATTAGCACGGGCCTTGCAATTGATCTACAAATTCTTTGTGAAGATAATAAATTTTCTGAAACCATATTGTCAAGGTAATCATTCATTCTATTGTAAATGGGGGGGATAGAAAAATTGTGGGTGGGGAACAAAATGAAATAATTAAGAGTACCTATTGAAAACAATTTTTCTCCTCTTTGGGGAAAAAAAGAAAAATTTATGGGAGGGGTAACAAAAGTGGATAAAATAAAGAGTATCTACTAAAAATATTTTTCTATTTTTTACCGCTTCTGAGGGAAAAAAACTAGTGGGGGGGAAGAAAAATAAAATATTTTTTAGCTGGGAAAAAAATATAATCTTGTGCAGAATATACACCCCCTGTGTGTACTTTAGGTTTTAGAATATAGAAATCTGACAATATATCTTACAGGGGTGTATATTCTGCACAAGATTTATTTTTTTTCCCAGGCTACAAAATTTTTTATTTGGGGGGGGGGGGGGGGGGGGGGGGGGGGGGGGGGGGGGGGGGGGGGGGGGGGGGGGGGGGGGGG
>LS042195.1:0-12934 GCA_900241095.1 Acartia tonsa | reverse complement strand
TCCTTACTATCATACACAGAATATTTAACCCAGGTAAGATGTTCCTATTAGTTCCTTACTATCATACACAGAATATTTAACCCAGGTAAGATGTTCCTATTAGTTCCTTACTATCATACACAGAATATTAACCCAGGTAAGATATTTCCTATTAGTTCCTTACTACCATACACAGAATATTTAACCCAGGTAAGATGCTCCTATTAGTTTCTTACTATCATACACAGAATATTTAACCCAGGCAAGATGCTCCTATTAGTTCCTTACTACCATACACAAAATATTTAACCCAGGTAAGATGTTATTATTACTTCCTTACTATCATACACAACACAGTATATTTAACCCAGGTAAGAAGTTCCTATTATATGCAATATTGAGACTTCATTAAATTTTAAAAGTTCAAAGAAAACTAAGTTAAATATCCTTATTTATTTCTAAAAAATATTATTTTGATTAATTAATGGTGAGTTTCTATTCTAACAAGAAAACTAACTTAACCCAGTTGCTTTACTCCTAGCCTATTGGGAAGGCCAGGGGATATCATTATTTAATTATCTCAAGACATTTATAAAGCTTTTCTGAAAAGTATAACCAAATCAGTCCAGTATTTTCAGAGACCTTTAGCTTCAGACAAAAATCTTTTTACAGTAAAACAAATAATAATATAAGTGAACGTATCTTGTAAGCTACTGCATACATTTTTAATTTGACAGATAGACTTACGGAGAAACTGAATAACGGATGGACTGACGAACGAACCCAGATTAAGGAGGATATGATTTACAATTAATTCAATTCTAAGAACCAAATTAATTAATCGTTTGTTAAATTGAAAATATTATCCGTTTTGAGTGAAGAGATAGAGGATGTTTTTGTCAGGGATCTAAAGTGATAAGACAATGGCCGAAAAATTGATGTACATACCTAATGAAGATACACAAAATTACCACTTATGTAGATTACAATTAGTAGTTGAAATTTTTGGACACTTAACTAAATGAACCAACAAATCACAATTCAGTAACAGTACCCAAAAAGCCAACGATTAAAAAAAGCTTTTAAAAGACTTTGGGGACTAGTGTGATAAAAAGCCGATTGTCCCTCCCTCCATGGCTTTTTGTACAGTCATAAAATTAAATTGGAATAGATTGATAACATATTATTTCGTTTTCTCATTAACTACTTAAAGGAGAAGTTTTGAAATAATAGTTAGTTCTTTCATCGTATTATAAACGACTTTCCGCGGATATAGAATGTATAATTATAATATTAAAACCAGTTTTTTAGCCCCGAGGTGCCGAAGGCACGGGCTAAAAAAACTGGTTTTAATCTTATGATTGTACTTTTTTATATTCGTAGAAAGCCGTTTATAATACGATGCTAGACATCGTTTTTTCATATGGATGAGAACCGGTTCCTATCCACCAGATTCGAATGAATACGAGAAAATAATTTATATGTATTTTGTAACTAGTGGCTACTCCCCTAGAGGCCTAAAGGGTCTTGAGAGAGGGCGAGTCAACCCCTAACTTTCAATTGTAGTTTTCAAAGGGCAATTTTTCTTGAATGGTGAAGTGGTGGTACACTCCCCAAATTATTAATAAACCTTCTAGGGACCCATGAGAAGCTACACTGCAAAGGAGAACTATATCGGTACAGATACATAGAATCCTCGGTACAGACAGACACAAAGAAAAACAGAGATCCTGTTTCTTTTAGTTTTAGTTTATTTAGATATAATAATAAGGGAAAGGGAGGGGGGGTCTTAATGTGTTAACTAGTTACTATGAGGGAAAGCACAGAACAGTTGTATTGACAATATAATTATGTTTAGGTGTCAGCCTGTACAACCTTCAGGTGTGGTCCCTTCTCAGATCCAAACACTTTCAGGTAAAGGTTCAAATAAAATATTATGTTATTACCTCTATAACTATTACTAATGAGTTTTTTATTTGTATTTTTTGGGGGGTTGGATTTGAGTTATAAATAAATGGAATTTTTTCGACTTTAGTACATTTGATACCCATATATCAAAATAACAAGATTGTGTGAGTTTCTATCTGAACATAAGAATCCCACCGCTGAACCGATATGATTCTCTTTTACATTATATCTTCTCATAGATAATGGGAAGGTTTATAACTTTTAGATAATTCTCACTTTGTCAATTGCTATACTATCAAATGATATTATTGTCATTTCATTTAAGTTTTATTTACAAATAAGTTTTTAAAAATATTGTTATTGACTTTAAGCTTGATTATTAACTTCTATTTCTTTTAGAACTCCAATTGGAAAACCGGGACAGCCAAAAGAACCCAAAGCTTTATTTACCAACAGAACGCATATTCAAATTACTTGGGATTCTAACTTTAGGGTAAGTTATTAGCTGTGTTTAAGATTCGTTCTTGTTAAATTGTTAGTAGCGTAGCTAGGATATAACTAGGATATGTACTTTACTGTCTTTTTTTCAATAAAGTGTACATTTATAAAGCTGCGCTTCTTATGGACATATAAAGTCCTAATCAGGTATATTACAAAAGTTTTTTTGCCGTAGCTTAAGATTTCGAATACTACTAAACTGATTGAGTTCTCAATATCAGGGAAGCATCTCAAAGGTCCAGAGATGGTTTCAGGATATTGTAATTTATTTTATCTAAGTAGCGGGATAGATTTTGGCTATTTTCTACCCTTCCCTATCCCTTTGGATACACTGACTAGTGTTTATAGTGTAATAGTTTCTTGAAATCTTAAACTTTTTAACAATATGACTTAATATATACAAGGAAAATTACTCTCAAATTAGGTTGACGTTTCAAAAGCCTCTACAGGATCAATAAATCAATTAATTATTAAATATCTAAAAATAAAATTTATTAACTTTTTTCTTTAATAAATTATTTAACTAAAAAACTTTCTGATTTAGATAAAATGTATAAATTTTTTTATATATATATTTAGATAATATATAAAATTGTTTACAAACAAACGTTTAACCGTTGATTGAGTATTAAAATGTGAAAAATATTAAAATAGCCAAAAAAAAACTTCTAAAAAGCGGTCCGACCGCTATGGATGTTTTATAGTTATTATGCTCCTTAATGATGGAAATGTTGACAACAAATTTCAGTCTTCTATTTTAAATAGCAGCGGAAAAAATCACACTTCCCTCCTAGCGTTACACACCAACAATCGGACGGACGGACAGACTTATTTAATTATTGAGTAGCTTCGCTACTAAAAAATAATGTTTAGAACATTTAAAATGAATAAAAATAATGAAGATATTCGTAAAACAAAAAAATGGGTTTGTTAAACACGTTGTTAAAATCTAAATGCAGTTGAATTATTTTATGCTTTCTGTTTTTTTTTTTAAATCTTACACATTTATAATCTATATTAAAAAGTAGTACGTTGTCTGTCGGAAGCTTAAGATCTCGGTAGCCACAGTAAACACAGAAACTGATCCTTAGGTGCTCAATCCAATTTCTTGATTTTGATAAAATAATATTTATTTGTATTTTGGAGAAATATTAAAATTAACTTTTTAATTCGTTACTGTAATATAAAATATTTTAGTCTACCTTCGAAACCGCTGAATTAAAACCAGTTCTAAGCCATACAAAAAATCATGTATCGAATTATAGCCACATTTCTACGAATATTAAAATGTAAATCATAATAATAATAACTATTTTGTTAGCTCTAGCCTTCGGCCCCTGGGGACCAACAAAACTGGTTTTCATCATATAATTTTATAGTTTAATATGAACACAGTAATAGTGTCTGACAGATTATGACGTAACAAAAAAAATTAGCCAATGAGAGGCCGTTATTGACCAATGGTAAAATTTATAGTGGCCTCTCATTGGCTAATTTTTTTTGTTACGTCATAATCAGTCAGACACTATTACTGTGTTCAAAAATACCCTTCCTTGTTTTAAATTTACTATACAAATAAGGGGCGAGGGCTTAATGGAACTCTCAAGGCACTTTGTGTGAAAGCACCTAATTAAATTGTACTTAATGTATGAAAATGAAAATAAAGGATTTAATTTTTATTACTTTAGGTCAAGTCAGCTTATGGATAGGCCCCGCTGGTTTTAGTAAAAATAATACCCCTTCTTATTATCAATATAATTAAAACTAAGTAGGGGGGGTTATCGGTGCTTACTAGGCACTTTGTGTGAAAGTACCGAATTATTTTGTACTTAATGTATGCTCTTGTCAAGAAAACAATCCAAACAGAAGTTTTAAAATTAATAAAACTGCAAGCTGCATAGAAAACGTCTTTTAAATATCAAAGTATTATTCGCACACGACAAACTTTTTCCAATTTGCAAAACAGATAAAGATTTTGCACTTTCTCTATCGCTCTCTCTCTCTTTTGTTCTTCAGCGAAGCATTTCTGTAGGTTAACCATCACATTAAGTTTGTCTTAAATGCTAACGTTTTCTACCTATTTTTCTAGATAAAAAATAATACGGACATTTTTCATTTGTGCAATGTTTGGTTTATCATAACAAAGCTTCCAATTTTAGGTTTAAAAAGAAAATGTGAAGAAATTTTTTTATGCGGTGTTTTTTGTTAGAAGCGATTTTCCTTGGGAGGGTGATGGTACCATCTCCAAAAATAGTTGTAAACAATTCCAGGACATTAAAGAAGCTATGGTGTAAAGGACAACCATAGCGTTTCAGCGGTTAGCTAGATCCTTCGGTACAAACAAACAGACATCTACTTATTTATAAATGATTCTATCCAACACTTTTCACTTTTTTAGAGCAGCAAATAATGACTAATACAAAGTTATGTCATACAATACAAATGACCAATGATAGGCCAGCATACATTTTACCATTGGTCTATTACAATGCATACTTGCCTATCATTGGTCATTTGTGTTGTATGACGTCAATTATCATTAGGCACTATATGCTGCTTCCTTTTTTTGCAATAGTTTCGCTACTTTTCGGATGGCATCGTCCTTGTTTCTTCTCACTTTCCTCGATTTTAGTCTTCAAAGAAAATGAGGAATTTCTAAATTGGAAAATTTAAGCTTAAAACTAAATTGCATTTTAGAAACTCATTTTCTGAAGGTCTTTCCACGGGTGCTGCTACTCGTCGTGTGTGTAAGTGTATGAGTAAAAGAATAGACTTATAGAATCTAAAATTGCATTTAATTTAAAGTCTTTGATTAAAATATAAACCCACAATATGTGAAGGCTTAATGCAAAATAGGAAAATTTAATATCAAACACAAAAATCAGACAGACAGACACACACACAAGACCAGCAGAGTTACTTCGATGATTATTTATCTAACATGACATTAAAAAATAATACTTTTCTTTTTGGTATACCTTATATTAATAATTGTATTGCAGAAAGAAACTTGGTATTGGAGTATTTTGGTGCACTTTTGCACTATATATTTATAGTCAAGAAGACAGGGATAGATAAATCAAATTAAAATAAATCTTTTAAAAAAAATTACAGTTCAAATTATATTTCCAGTTAAGATAATTTATACTCAGTGGCGCGGGTGAGAGATTTTAAAGTGTTTTCAAATGCGTAAAATTATATTGTAAATTGAACTATTAATCTTCAAAAACTTATCCCTTATTCCCTGATGAATACAACTATACAAAGTGTGAAGAAAATGTGTGATCGAGTCAATTCAATACGAGCTAAAGTGTGATAACAAGGACGATTTGGTTCATAAGTAGAATTCATTTACATCATTGCAAGTATCTTATCGAAAAACTAATAATATCATAAAATAGAAAGTAGAATATTTTTTTTGTCTAAATCTAAAGGTTTTTGTAAAATTGCTTATACTTTTCAGAGAAAGTTGGTAAAGTCTTAGGGTGGTTTAAGCCTTAAGGCTGACTTTCCTAGTACTCCCCTAGAGGCCTGGGGCGAAGCAACTATTCGATTTATATTGATTTAAATATATTTAGTTAAGAAAGATTAAGCAATTCAGTCTTATTTGATTTTTTGAAAGGGTTCTAAAAAATATACTCTGACATCTGTAGAAGAATCATACTGCAGAGTTTAGTGGCATAAATAAATTATTTACCTTTAAAAATAATTGGCCATACTGTTTAGAAATATCAGGGTGAGCAACTTCTACAATTACATCAGGGTTTCCATCCCCACAACTTTTCAAATCTTTTAGGATTAAATGGTCGGCAACCTTGCCCTGAAAAATATTAAGGTTAATAATGGATACTCAAATTTTCAAAATTGAAAAAAATTTTCTTAAGAGGAAAACGCTGATTTTATTTATGATTTATAAAAAGTGCCAATAAAGCTAAGAATTTTATTCTAAAGTATAGCTTTCTATATAATTTTTCAATTTTATAGAGTGTACCTACCTTAATATCAGACCTATTCCAAACCCAGGCAAGCTCTAAATCTACAATAAATAAAGTAATTAAACCTTCAAACCAATGATTAAATAGGTAATTTAACAGTAAACTCCACTTTATTTCTCAAATCTTGTCATTTTCGCAAATTATGAAAAGCTTTTCTTTATTTAGCGTCGGTCCATGTGTCCGTTATAGATAGCTCTGTTCTAAATATTATCATATCTGTCTTATCTATTCAGAGTAGGTCCATGTGTCCGTAATAGATAGCTCTGTTCTATATATAATCATATCTGTTCTGTCCTATTCAGAGTAGGTCCATGTGTCCGTAATAGTATAGCTCTGTTTTAAATATTATCATATCTGTCCTGTCCTATCAATCTCAAACTTTTTATGATAATTCTCATAACAATAAGCTAAAATTAAGAAATCATAGTAACTGTTTATTATAAATTCTAACATGTTGATTGAATTTTTGATGACTTTTTTTACCTGAATTATACACAACATAATGATTCTTAGAATAATTATATAGGCATATCAATAAAAGCGAAGTATCTCTACAATCAGGTCTTCAAAATGTATGCATGTCTTTGTCAAGCAACCTGTGTTCAGCTATTAGAGTAAACACTAGATAGAGAAATGGTTAAATTACTGTATCTTCCCATCGCAACCGTCTTGTGCAAGCTTTCTATTGGGTCGTTGAAAATCAACCAATTGTGTCACTTATATTAAAACAGCCAAGTAGCAGAAAATAATTTAGAAACAGACGAAAGAGGTCTTTGAAAAAGGAAGGGAGGTAGTTGTCTGTATATACATCTATACTATCCAGAAGGAAAAATTATACTGGAAGGTACCAAAAAAACAAGATCTCTTTTATGTTGTCTGAAAAACTTTGGAAACTTTAATTAAATATTGATTAGTTGGTACAAACCTTTGGTGTCCAAAGTTTTCCACCAATAATATAAATTTTCAGTAATTTGGTATGTAATTTAATTATCGTCCATTGTATTATCCCTTAAGTAAATATTCTTAGATCTTTTTTTATGAAAATAAATGTCTTCTTTAAATGAAAGGTTTTCAAAATAATTTAGAGAGATTGGCAGATTTAATCCCATACAGTTTAGAAAGGATAAAAAAAGCAGCTGATAATTGAGGAAGTATGAACCGCCAGTAAAAATTAAACATAGAAATCTTCATATCTAAAACAAGGATATCAACATCCATAAACAAGGAAATATATCAAAATCATAGATTTGCATAGGGACATCAATTTATAAGTGTCATACAGGCAAATTAAGAATGTATATACTGGATGTTCATTGGTATTGGAAATCTTCATCAAAATGTAAGCTGTCTATCTAAAATAACAGCTGATAAAATCACAATGATAGACAGACAAATTAATTCAAAGAGTAGCTTTGCTACCAAAAATCTAAATTGCCAAGAGTTATAAAAAGAAGCTTCGCCACAAAAAAATCAAATAAAAAAACGCAAAACGTGCTTAATCTTAAAATAGATAATTGATACCTTACAAAAGTTAATATTTTTTTCTTGCGTCATATTATGGAGGAAAAATAATATGTTTCTCATTTTCAGCATTTACAAAAATTAAAACATTAACTTAAAGAGATAGGAGACATTTTACTGTTTATTAGTACCCAAAGTTTTATAATTTCTTATCCGTTTGTTTAACCCTTACAGATCTGGAGGGGGGGGGGAGGTTCATATTGACCCCCACCCTCTAGTTTTTTCATTGTCATTTTTTTGTATGTAAGATAGAGAGTTGTGACTCCATGACTTTTAAGTTTAGTAATTATACGTCGGCAAGAGTTGAAAAGTTTTATTATTTTTTTTATTAATTGGCGCATTAGCTAGCTGTGTCCTAACGTTTCAACCATTAGTGTTCTATTATACATAAAAGGTAATCATAATTTGGGACGTATATCAATTGATTGCCTATTGTCTTGTCCCTAAAGATCTCTGCTTTTAAACAGTATCCTGTATTCAAGCAATGTTGCAGTCATAGTCATAATAAAATGTTAAGATAATGAAAAGAAAACGAAGAAGCGGGCTTTGTAAGTTTTGATAGGTTAGGTAAATGTTTATGATTGTCCGGCAGGGTTAGGAAATTTGACCCGCAGGCCTAGGGCCCCCAAGGGCTATAAAAAAAAGAGAAAAAAGCACTCTGAAATTACGACGAAACGCGCTATTTCGTTTTCTTTCCATGATCCAAACGTTTTGCTTTCAGAGCTTTACCTTTATGGATGTTGTTATGAATAATTTCAATTACACGATTTTCTTTTGAATTTGCAGAATCAAACAAACTACCTACTAAAGTATAGGTTAGTTTAAGGAAAAACATCAGACAATTCATTGTAAATTTTTTTCCGACAAAAAATTTTTAATTGTAAATACTTGTTTGAAAAGTAACAGGATGACTTCTGTTTGTCTTGCTGGACAGATATGATTCTCCTTTACAGTGAAGCTTCTGTTTTTTTAAACGTCAAGCGGGTAAAATGAAAAAAAAGATATCGGAAAATGAAGATCAAAATTTAGTGTATTTTCAGGGAAGCTTTGTAGATATATAAATGTGGTTTTAGGCCATTTTCTGAACTCACCCGCACTCCGTTAGACTCTTGAGGCGAAGCAATTCGTAATTTTTAATGTACTAAACAATAAAAGTGGCTAGAATATTATTACTATACACCTTTGTTGCGTCATTAAAGGTAACTCTTTAAACATTGACTTAAACAATTTTTCGAATCTTGAACCAAACTGCGCCATAACAACATTATGAGATGTTTGTCTTGGCCGATAAACAGTAAAAACAATATTCAATTTGCAGTAGAAATTTTCATTTGAAACATTCTTATTAGCGAAATTGGTGGTTTCCCACAAAAAGCCTAGTGGAGCACACAAAATTCAACCCCCAACTTTAATTTTAATAAAGTCAATTTATATATATTTTGTGTTTTACTTTGGGGTCAGGTTAGGTTAGTTTATATTAGGTACATGGCAGCATTTACAGGCCATTGCAGTATTATAAGTTACGTTGAAAACAATATAATATTAGGTTTTGGGTGTTTCTGTGCTCGATAGGCACTTTTTGGGACAACACCCATCAATTCTAAATGTTCACAATTCTGTTATTAACGTGGTATTCTCGGCTGCTATTGAAGATGGGCGTCTGTTAAAAAATCCTCTCCCATCTGTATTTAGAGTAGCTGCGTTACCAAATTTTGTGAAATTCATGCTGGTTTGAATCCTAATAATTTCTGGTTATGCAAATCAGAATTATTTGCCGTAGCAACAAGTTGCAATTTTAAATTCAGTAATACAAAGGGATAAGACAATGAACGATAAAATGATATACATCCCCAATGATGATAAACAAAATTACACTTTAGTGTAGACTAAAAGTATTGTTTGAAACCTTTGGCATTATGAGTTTGAAACCAACCAAACAAATTACCCAAAGTTTTTTAGCTAACGAATACGGTAACTTGTTTTGAGTACTAGTGTATTTAATTTACAGTCAAATTTCCCTTCCCTCCCTGGTTTAATTTAGGCCGAAGTTTTAGAAACAATTATAAATGGATGTTTAGGTATTTTCCTAATCCTCTAGAATTTCTTTCATACACGACTTAGGAGTTAATTAAATGTATATCGGTTCAACAATTAACGAGATCTTATGATACAGAGAGACAGAAAGACAGAGATCCTATCACTTTCACTTAGGTATAATGGAACCTTTGATAAGGTAAATTTCGAACGCCTTTTTAGAATAACTTTTTAAAAACTGGATTATTAAAAAATATAGGTAGAGAAACATTATAAAATATAAACATGCATGTTTATATTTTTTTTATAAAATTCAGTTTTCTTTCTTTTTATCCTAGTAGAAGAGAAATTAAGATAAAACTATTTCTAAATAATATTTTCTTCGTAGAATCACAGTAGGATGAATAAAATATGTCAGAAATACAAAGTAGAACAATATCTGGCCACACGTCCATCTGTCTGCCTGAAGCTTAAGAAATTAGTAACCAGTGAACCGATTGGGCTGTGCTCTCCAGTGAAAATAGATACTAGTCCTGTCGTGATTTTAAGCTATTATTTGGGGGGTGGAACACTCATAGCCTTTTGCGCATTATGATTTCCTTGAATATTCTCCTCTTCCCTATAGACTAGGAAGCTTCATTGAAAAATCAAGTTTTAAAACTAATATCTGCAAGGTGCTTTTCCTCAAAGAGCCTAGCGAGCATAAAAAACAATCCCTACTCCTTGTTTTTTATATAAAATGAAAATAAGGGGGGGTAGTCTTTTGCCTAAATTGGAGAGCTCTAACCCTGCGGGGCTACCCTATACCCAATATAATCTAACCTGACCTGAGATAAAACGCCAAACTAATCACTATGTTTAAATTAACGATAAGAGTTATCCATTTCGGACCGAAGAAATTACAAATTAGATAAAGAAAATCTTCGCTTTTGACCAAAACATCAATTATAGTGTAATGCTCCTGTATAAAAAATCAACCTAGAACTCTCTAACCAAAGAAGTTGCATATTGCAAAAATGTGGGTTAAAATCAACCATTTTTTTTGCAAGTCTTGTTCGTAAATCTTAAATAAGTATAAATAGAATTTTAATCAGCTATTATAAAAAATATGTAATAATTTTACATGATATAAAATCAGAAAGGGAGGGGACATTTAATTGTAGATTACATAGGTACCCCAAATTTTATAAACACGTAATTTTAATTTTTATTAATTTGTTCAAAAACTTTGGTTACTTTTAATGTTTTTTTTGGTTGGTTTTCAGATATTTTAACCTATCCCAATGGAAACACAAATAGACGAACATCTACAATTGTAGATTTAGGGTATGTAACCAAAATCTACGAAAAAATTGCTTAGTTTTCCCATGTCTCATTTTGAATATTGTACTTTTTAGTAGCAAGTCTTATCTATATTTTTGTCCGTGCGCTAGTCAGTAACACTATGATGGAAACGTATTTTACTTAGCTTCTAATCATGAAATTATTGTTTTGTTAAGATTTCTAAATCTTCGTTCAAGCATCCAATATATAATTCACTTTGTCCGTCGGTCTGTCAGTAAAGCAACAAAGTTATAAAATTAAAACATAAATAAACACAAGTAAATGGTTGTACAATTTTTCGATTCATTAATTCTTGATTTACAACATATGTCTGTATCTCTATTTTTTTGTGCTTCGCTTCATCTTCAAGAATCCAGTGAAACATCCGCTTGTAATGGGATGCGATACTCTAACTCTTTCTCTGGATACTAGATTGAGTAACATCAAACAGACAACAAACCCTTTGATTTCACGACCTTTAATTGTGAAGTCCTAACTGTGCATAACTGTCCAAAACATCCCCCCTACTCTAACTTTTTATTTCGCGCACCTGACATAGCAGCAGTAGGAACCATATTAACATCTTCAGTTATGATGCGGTGTCAGGCCGATATTCAAACCTATCACCTCCCCGACGACGAACACAGATGCGCTTGACAGGATTTAGAGTTGCTTTGCTTCCTCAATGTACCTTCGTTTTATCATCAAGTATTAATCATCAAACGGAACAGGTGTTTTAAATCAATAAAATAAATATGTTTATTTGCGTTCATAAAGCATTAATTATATTCATAAAATACTTTAGAATTTTTCTGATGAAATTTATCATGTTTTTGCGTACTTAGGAAAAACGTTCTATTTTACAAAAAATAAAATGTCAAATGGACCAATACCCAAAATGCAATGATTTTCTTTTAATATTTAACAGTCCATTGGCAGAGCTTAACGAGATGAAAAAAGGCTGTTCTTAATAATTATATTGATTTAGGGGAGTGTTGACAAAACCCCCTACACACAATTACAGCATTCTTGATGGGGATAAATGAATATAGTCTTAAACCATCCAAGGCTTTGATTTAAATATGTAGATCTTCCCAGGATTGTTAGGCAAAACGTTTTAGCAAAGCATCTCTTACCAAGTCTGAAAATGTAAGTATTTTCAAATAGAACATCCACCATTTAAACAATTTTGGGATAGATCAAAAGAAAATTTTTAAATAATGTTTAAAATTAATTGCGTTGTTAAATATATATCTTTTTATGTCCGTTTGTTGTCATCCTTGTTTAGCTCTTCCATATACATTTATTTAATCTACTGATCCTTCTATATCCTTGATAAAAAATGATTAGCCCAGGGATAAAAAGGGATAAGACAATGGCAAATAAATCGATGTAAATCCCCAATGATGATACATAAAATTACCCTTTCTTTAGATAACAATTAGTGGTTAAAATGTTTGAAACCTCTACTTAAAGAACCAATCACTCAAAACCCATTGTTGTTAAAGCAACGATTAAGAAAACTGTATTATAAATTTTTGGGGACTAGTGTAATAACAGATCCAATGTCCTCTCCCTCCTGGGATAATCCAGTTTGAATCAAGACCATATATTAATGGCTGTTTCTACCTTCATTAAAAACAAGGATGACAACATTCATAATAGTGAAGCTTCTA
>LS042188.1:4756-20361 GCA_900241095.1 Acartia tonsa | reverse complement strand
TTTTTTTGGCCATCCAGCATCCTTGAATGACCCAACGGACCAAAATATAGAGTATTAACAAAATCGGAGAGGTAGTGCAGAAAAGTGGTACATTTGGCAAATAATGCACCTTCAATATCGCTTATATTTTGGATCTAGTGCAATTAATGGTTAAATAATCCTAGTTACGATTATCTTCAAAAATCTATTAAAAGTAAAGTTTGCTAGCTGCCAAATAGGAGAAAGATGCACAGAGAAAGCTTCACTGAAGAAAAAAAGGCACAAAATTTTTTGCGCATTTATGTGCAGTGCAAGATAACTTTGCATTATAAGTAATAACTAATATTTCTATGCCTTCCATAGATTTTTGAAGACAATCTTTACCAGGAACATTTCACTGTGAACTGCACTAGATACTATTTTTGCTATTTCTACAACAAAAGTTTTACAACATGCGGAAGTCAATGCACACCCATACTTACTTGTGTGACTGGGTTGGGTAAGCTCTTACTCATCTTCATTTTATCACTCTCCTCCTCCTCACTCTCTGAATCAGATGAATCTGAACTCTCAGCAGCTGCTACGGCAGGAGTTGACGTTGAAAATTTCTTTTTGGCTACAGAATTTAGGTCATCTTCTGCTTTTCTCTTTTTTGATGGTGTTTTTGTATTAATTTCCTCCTCATCAGAAGATGAGTCGTCAGAACTTGACTCAGCTTTCTTAGCTACTTTAGCAGAAGCAGCTTTAGCTGCTGTTTTTTCATCCTCGTCAGAAGATGAGTCATCTGAACTTGACTCAGCTTTTCTCTTGGCAGCTGGTGTAGCTACCTTAGCTGGAGCAGATTTAACTGCTGGTTTTTCATCCTCATCAGATGATGAGTCATCAGAACTTGACTCTGCTTTCTTAGCAGCTGGAGTTACAACTTTGGCAGGAGCAGCTTTAGCAGCTGGTTTTTCATCCTCGTCAGAAGAATCACTATCTGAACTAGACTCAGCTTTCTTGGCAGCTGGAGTAGCTACTTTAGCAGGAGCAGCTTTAGCTGCTGGCTTTTCATCCTCATCAGAAGATGAGTCATCAGAACTTGACTCAGCTTTCTTAGCAGCTGGAGTAGCTACTTTAGCAGGTGCAGATTTAGCTGCTGGTTTTTCATCCTCATCGGAAGAATCACTATCTGAGCTAGATTCGGCCTTCTTTGCGGCAGGTGCAGCTACCTTAGCAGGAACAGCTTTAGCTGCTGGTTTTTCATCTTCATCAGATGATGAATCATCAGAACTTGACTCTGCTTTCTTAGCAGCTGGAGTCGCAACTTTGCCAGGGGCAGCTTTAGCTGCTGGCTTTTCATCCTCATCAGAAGAGGAGTCATCAGAGCTTGACTCAGCTTTCTTGGTGGCTGGTGCAGCTACCTTAGCAGGGGTAGCTTTCGGTGCAGGCTTTTCATCCTCATCAGATGATGAATCATCAGAGCTTGACTCAGCTTTCTTAGCAACTGGAGTAGCTACTTTAGCAGGAGCAGCTTTGGCTGCTGGCTTTTCATCCTCATCAGATGATGAGTCATCAGAGCTTGACTCAGCTTTCTTAGCAGCTGGAGTTGCAACTTTAGCAGGAGCTGCTTTTGGTGCTGGCTTTTCATCCTCATCAGAAGATGAGTCATCAGAACTTGACTCAGCTTTCTTGGCAGCTGGTGTAGCTACCTTAGCAGGAGCAGCTTTTGCAGCAGGTTTCTCGTCCTCGTCAGAAGAGGAGTCATCAGAACTAGACTCAGCCTTTTTAGCAGCATGTGTAGTTTTTTTAGCGGGCGTAGGTTTTGCCGCAGGCTTTACATCCTCGTCGGAAGATGAGTCATCAGAACTGGACTCAGCCTTCTTTACTGCTGGTTTATTGACCGGTGCTGCTGGCTTACTGTTTACTTTCTTTTTATTTTCATCGCCTGAATCTTCGTCAGATGTGTCGCTGTCTGATTCAGAGTCCTCGGTTCCACTGCCTGCCTTGGCTTTCTTAGGCTGAGGTGTGTTTTGGATACTGAAATTATAATAGGTATAAAATGAGTTTTTTTTTCTTTGTAGAAGTACAGGTCTGACTCACACTTTAAATTAAAGGTTGAAGTGAATTTTTTTGAGGAAGTGATGAGGGAGGGGTTTAAGTCTATTTATCTTGTGACTGTGAGGGTACCCTTCTCCAAAATACCAATAAATAAACAAAACTTCCCGGGACCTAATAATAGTTTTACTGTGAAGGAGAACCACGTCGTTATCCAGATTTCTTAAAACACTCACACAGAAATACATCCTGTTACTTTTTAAAAATAATGAAAATAAAAACATATATACCTTAATTTTCTTTTGGGTGGTACGGTTTTGTTATAGTGAGTTAAAACCTAAAATAAGAATTTAATTATTGTACTATTTGATAACAAATTTTATAAGTTCAAGTATGTAATACTTTAAATTGAATACAGAATTTTAAACAAATCAAAGTTATAAAATGATACAGAATGTTCGGGCTAACGGAGTAAGTTATAGAATAGACGCGTATTAGTAAAATAATTTTTATAAATTGTCAATATAAAACAGCATACAAGAAAATTACATTTTTCCCACGTAGCAGGACATGTTTTTAAAGAGAGGACTAGAGTAAATGGTGAGGAAATCTAATTCTCCAATAAAAAAAGTCACCCATAGCATTTCCAAACATGTAAATAAGTAAAGTAGTACCTAAAAAATATACCTAATATTTCACCCCTTCCTTCATTATTCTTACAGACAGATTATCAGAATCTCACCATTTAAAGTACAAAATAAAAAAGAAATACCTCTGTTAATGTAACTTTTGTTTTGCCAGGACTAAATTTCTTTTTGAAGTCATCTGCAAGCTTGGTGTTAATTGATTCCAAGTAACCTAAAAAAAACATATCTATAATACAAAGTAGAACGATATCTGTCCGTCTGAAGCTTAAGATCTCAGTAACCGCTGAACCGATTGGGCTCTACTTTTCTACTTTTTAGAGATTATACCTACTGGTCCTGTGATGGTTTTAAGCTATTTTCTTGGGGGGTGGGACACCCCAACCTAAAACAAAAAAATCCCCCGCCATTTTTTTTTATTATTGCAGAAGATTTCACCTTAATTTTTTTTGATCCTAGAGGCTAGGGGCGAAGCCGCTAGTATTTGAATATTTAAAACATACCTAAGTTGTTAAATATACAATAGGAATGAGAACATTCTATTTCTTTTTTTAACTTAAAACACAACCTTTACGGATTTTACCCGCACCTACGTACCTTTCCCTTAGATGGCAGCTGCATATATGAAAAAATTAAGATTCCCCTATATCGTTAATTTCTACCCGACACTCCATGTATAAAAGGGTAGCATAGCTAGATTAATTATTTTACCTGCAATTAATGCATTTACAGTTGCATCTGACTTTTCGACCGACATATTCACTCTCTGAAATAAATACTCTAGAGACTATATAATATAAATATCAGTAATGCGCAGTCTTTAAGCCATATCAACCGCAGAATCTTCAACGTTTTATTGACCTATTACATGCACTTTATATGTAAATTTAGAATTACTTTTAGTTTTATTTTAAGAAGCTATAAACCTTCTTTTATGGTATAATTTGATGTCAAATATATAGAATATCAAAATTGATTGTCACTATTATTACCAACGATTCTTTTAGTTGTAAAATAAAACGAAGTTTTATAACCTAAATATTTAGCAAAAAACGTATTTAAAACAATTTATAACTTGTTTAGAATAAGAAAAATAAACAAAAATGATGTAATAATACAAGAAAATCCGCCAAAACACTACAAAAAACTCCACAACAAAGTACAACCTGCCGCACCGCGACTGAGGGACAAACAACGCGGCGGCAAAACAATGCGCAGTTTACAATAAAATTCCGCGTTCTTCCGGCCATTTAAATTTTCAAGACGACATTTAGAAACATTATAAAGAATATAAAAATCATTTATTTTGGGTTCTAATAACAATTTTACATAAAATGTTAAATATAAAAAGTTTTTCTTTTTATTAAAATGACAGTTCTTTTACAAAAAAATGATGTTTGCAATAATAAAAATAAAAAACGTATCTAAAATAGATTTTTCAGGGGTATTTATATAATTGAGAAAAAAATATCCATTTTACTATTTTTCAAACCTTTTTAACCCTATTCAAGATGAATTTTGCAGAATACTAAATCGCTATTATATTTTAATCAATGGAAATAACATAAAAAGTTATGAATTTTTTCAATTTTTCAAAGCAAAAATATGATTTATGTAAAGTTATATTTACCCTGAAAATATCAATCAATCAATTAAATATTGCATCAGTAGCAGAAAGTTGTTATGTTGTCTACATGTGAGAAATATAAAAATAAAAATATAGAAGAAAATAACATTTGGGATCTTATAAATAAAGAAATAAATTAATATAAAACTTTGATTTAAATGATTTTAATAATAATAAATCGAACAATAAATATTTTCAGATATAATGTATCTAAAAAAACACAAGTCAAAATAACCCTAAACTTAAAAAAAGCACATTAAAAAAACATTTACATTTATGAAAAAAATTCTCAAAGCAATGGCAGTCGAAGGAATAAAAGCCAACTATGAAATAACAAGAGTTAGAAATTTGTCTGAAATTGATTTTCATAATGAATATTTCCTAAAGGAAGGTTTAAATATTTGATAAAATAATTTTTTAAATAATATACCGGCAATCTGTAAATAAATTCCTCTAGCTAAATGTTTTGAAAACGTACCGTACGTACATGTCAATTTAAAATGATTATTGACGTTATACAGACTATTATACCTAATTGTTTTAAAAGTCCCCATTCGTAGCATGAAAACAAAAGGGCAATTCTAACATGTCTGGAAAAAATTTATTCTCAACATCACATGCAATCTGTTACTAAAAGGACAAGTTTAGCTTTTATCAAATATTTAAACCTAAAACCTATGACTAATAGGCCAAACCTGTAATTATAACGGACGCCACTGACGGTTGGCCGGCTAGAAATTGGACGATTCCATCATTAATAGACAGGAATAAGCAAATACTTAATAATCTTTAAAATGGCAGTTGCTTTAATTAATTGGGCACAACTTGGTTATCAATGTATAAAAAGGATCTCGCTATTTTGTGAGAGGGTATCTTCACCCTCCCAAGATAAATAAAAAAAACCACCCTACCCAATTTTTTTTACTTATTTTTGTTAAAACTTAAATTAAGAATAGGGGATCACCTTCACCCTTCCCCTTCCCCCTACCTAATTGACTCTTTACTTGAGGCTTCTAGTTTTATCATAAAAAAAGTTTAGATATTAAAGGGAGAGGTAGGTTTCGGGTAAAATCCGTAAAGGTTATTTGTTATAAGTTAAAAACAGTAGTATAACGACAAAAATTTATGTTAACTTTTTTAAAAAAAATTTGTCTATAGTTCTTTTCAATAAGAAATACACATAGGTATTTAGTGAATATTATCGATCTACTACTATTATTAAGCCTTAAAATACACACCTTTACGGATTTTACTCGAAACCTACCTCTCCCTTTTATTTTTAGATTATTATTTGTATTAATAGGGTTGGCGAAAATCAAGTATGGGTGAGGGGACAAACC
Organism: Acartia tonsa; assembly: GCA_900241095.1. NCBI lineage: Eukaryota > Metazoa > Arthropoda > Copepoda > Calanoida > Acartiidae > Acartia > Acartia tonsa. Next base: position 14,734 of record LS042188.1, on the reverse strand, counting down.
AACAAGGACGATTATAGAGTAGGAAGAGCGTATACAATCAGAAAAGACACATTTGGAAACTATTGCAATGATCTTTTAAAGGTAAATTAACTATGAGTAACATTCTAAGAAGTTGCTAAATTTTGTTTCTCTAATGCAGTAAGTAGGATGTTAGGATAAGGTAAGAGTTATTTTTAAAAATCTGACACTACTTTTAGTTTTAAGTTTAATTTCTTATTTACGTTTCTGTGGACAAGTATACTATGATTTTTAGTCGAAAGTTAACCTTCCATCCCAGTTAACGAAATAACTTTTTTTTACAGGGCAATGCTCGGGCCAGATCCAGCTACCTGGCAGTTGCCTCGATGCAACAGGCCTTTCCAGAACTGCTTGCCGACCTACCGATGCCCAAGTACCTGAACAACTACGGGAAGCTTCACCTGGGTCCCTACATGTGGGTGGCGCTCAAAGGCCATTATGAGTTTTGTCATTTTGACCCAGATGATAATTTTCTGATTATTCTACAAGGTAGGTTTCAGTTTTGAGTCATAAATAAGAAGAACATTTAAACTTAAAGAATGATAAAAGAATGTTTTATTTACGATGGAGAGGATATTGGACTGTACACTACTCTGGTGCCCAAACTTTTATACCTATAAGTGGAAGGTATCTTATTCGTTGGCTCACTGACTTTGTGCATTTAATTGAGCTTTGATTAACTGGTTCCGAATTCGTAGTGTCAAAATTTTTCAACAAATAATTTTCCTCTAGATTAGGGGTGGCTAAGATAATTTTGTTTTTATCATCCATTATATCTCTAAATAATATCCGAAATTATTGGCTGAGCTAAATTGAAATTTAAAAATAATATTTATAGTAGCACTAAAACTTATTTTAGGCAGAAAACAAGTACGGTTGTTTGGAATAGACCTAGAGAGCTTGTATCCCAATCCTCTGGGTTCACATGGTAAAACTGTTCAAAGCAGGTAATGTTGTCTGTCTTATTTTTTATGCCTTTTGAGTTTTCACATCTTCAAAAAATAATCCCCAATGATGATACACAAAATTACCCTTTCTTTAGATTACAATTAGTGGTTGAAACGTTTGGACACCTAACTTAATTAACCAACTAATCACAATTTAATAAAAGTTCCAACGTTATGAAGCCAACAAATAAGAAAATTTCATTACACAACTTAGGAGACTAGTGTAATAAACAGCCCAATGTTCCATCCCTCCCTCCTAGTGCTTCCTCGTCATTTGTATGTCCATTAGGACCTCTAAAACATTGGTCTCCAATTAGTTGGTTTTCAATCATGTATAGGGATGATAACCAACTATACCTAATCTATACTGCATGCGTGGATCTCTCAAAAGTTCCCTTTCCTTTCTTTTAAATTAACAAAAGTATTTTATTTTATGTATCTAAAGGGATCAAACAACGACCGAAAAATAGATATACATCCCCAAAGATGATACAAAAATATTACCCCTTCTGTAGATTTAAATTAGTGGTTGAAATTAAAGAAAACTCAATTTATTTATTAACCAATCAAAATTAACTAATATCCCCAAAGAGGCTAGCCAACTTATCATGAAACTTTGGGGACCAGTATAATAAACAGCCCATTGCCCCCTCTCTCTATGATTTCAATTTGTTTCAGAGTAAATTGTGACCAGCCCGACTTCAAGAAGTTCCCCAAGTTTGCCAATGCTGTATGTGAACATTGCATCCTTGAGCCCGGGGAAATGCTTTTCATCCCAGCTTTTTACTGGCATCAGGTACACACACACAAACACTAAAAACACACACACAATCAGTAACAACACACACACAAACACTAAAATCAAAAACACACAAACACTAAAAACACACAAACACCTTAAAACACACTCACACACACAAACAGTAACAACACACACACAAACACTAAAATCAAAAACACACAAACACTAAAAACACACAAACACTAAAACACACTCACTCACACAAACATTTACAACGCACACACAAACACTAAAAACACACACACAAACACTAAAAATACACTAAATAGAAATAATAGATTATAATATTCTATCAATAATTTTTTATTTACCAAGGATTATTTTTATTTTTCACAATTGGGGGCAGATTAATTTACCGTCCTTCAATTTTCAAGATTTATGTTTTTAGGTTACTGCTCTAGATACCGGAATTTCAGTCAACACATTTTATGGCGATCCAGGAATTTGTCCATTATATCATTTAATACCAAATTTCTTTTTTGGTGTTGTGAATTTTAAAAATTTGTCAATAAGCAAGGTACTTATTATGTCGTTATTGGGACAGCACAGTTTGACTTATAAAAAGATCATACGTTTTGAAAAGTCCCCCAATTGAACATTTGAGGGGTGTAAAAATTACAAGCATTTTAAAAATTACTTTAAAAAACATGTTTCGATGATTATCTGTAGTAAGATTATGATAATTTATCGTTAACTAGAATATGGGACTCAGTATTGGAAGAGACAGAAAGGACTTGGGAAAAAAAGCTTTAAACCTTCTTAATACTTTAATCTGAAAATTAAAAAGCCTAAAACAATCACTGGCCCTATGTGATCGAAGCTTACCTAAAAAAGAGAACTCAATCTGTTCATCAGTTATTGAGATCTTAAGCTTCAGATAAAAAAAAACTTTAACTACTTTATAAAAAAGGATTGAGCCAGTTAAGTTAAGATCTACCTAGAAATACGTTAAAAAAATATTGGATGGGAGAGGGTGTGCTGAAAGGTTCACTTGTCGGATCCAATCTTATACATAATGGACTTAACCCTTAGGTGACGAAGCATTTATATCTAAAATGTTTAGCAAACCCTATTCAGAACATTTTCATTATTGGTTCTTAAATATAGTCGAGCAAAACAGAGAATACGAATCTTTTCAGAAAATTGTTTCTCGACTGCCTGAAGTTGTAAGGTAATATTTTTTTTAAAATTTTGTTTCAATGATTTTTTTGTGAAAAATGTGTAATTTGTAGTTGATTAAGTTATTATTTCAGAAAAAAAGGTTTTATTATAAATTACAAGAATGTCTTCTAAAAATAGTATTTCCTATAGCAACGAATAATACTACTTTTCGCACTGAAATGGTCGACACGCTGTAATGCTGTATTTGTAAAACGAACAGATTTCAAATCTTTTATCATGCTTTTTTAAACCTGCGAAAGTTTTCATGAAACTAATCTTGTTGAACGATACCTAGTAAAAAATATATATTGAGTTTGATTCTTCCTCATGTAATGTTACTGTATTTTAAATTTTTTTAGGCATTTTTTCTTGAAGCAATGGCACGAACAAATCTCTGAGGAAAATGTTAGTAAAGCTGTTGACCTTGTCATGAAACATTTAAACCTAACAGAACTACCAGAACCTATTCTGGGGTCAGGAAAATTCCCGCCAGTTATGAAGATTCGCGGATTGTTGCACCGTGATGGCACCAAAGGAAAGATAGCGGAGGATGATAAAGATAAACTTAATGGTGATCCTAATGATGGTGACTGTGATAATGTAAATGAAGTTGAAAAAGGCAGTTGTTGATCAATATGAAATGTTAATTTTTGGCTGTGATTATTTACTAATCTAACAAGAACTGTTTTGGCAAAAGCAGCGCAGCTATCAATGTCAAAGTAAGATTTTATATGAAAAAAGAATAGTGTTTTCCTTTACATATACTTAGTAAGAATTCACATTGTCAAAAAAGTCCAAAGAAGATAGCAAATGGGATAAGATAGAATATTTTACAATATATTCTTAACAATAGAGCAGCCGCGCTATTAAAATGGTCCATCAATTTTAATAGTAAAATTGTTATTTATTATTTTTTTTATTAATGTTACAGAATTTAAAATGCAGGATTTGCCAACAGCTGTTCTCCAAGAGCTAGATAGAGCTAAAGAACTTGATTCGTTAAAATTGGCAGAAAAGTAAGAATATTTTATGGGTTAATACTGCAGAAGTGACTACACCCTTAAACTTAAGTTTTGATGCTTTTTTCTGGATTTATTACACTAGTCCCCAAAGTTTTATGATAGTTTTTTTTTTATTTGTTGTACTTTTGGGACTTTTATTGAAGTTTGATTGGTTGGTACTTTCAGTACAGTGTCCAAACATTTCAATCACTGATTGTAATCTACAGATGGAGTATGTATATCAATTTATCGGCCATTGTCTTATCCCTTTAGATTCCTAAGTTTATAGTACCTTTTTCTCCAAAAATATACCATCCTAACTACCTAACTTTTTAAAAAATCATTCAATACAAATTTTAGCTACTAAGGTATATGCAAAATCTGATTTTATTATTTATATTTATCTGTATTTAGAATTAAGAAATAGGTACATTGGTAATATTTTCAATCATTTGCAATTAAAGGTTGCAAGTTGACGAACAAAAGATTGTAGGAGCAATCAAAAGCCTGGAAGCTCTCGGTGATGTTATTCAAACAAAAATTTACCAGGTAAAACAAAATTAAAATAATATCTTATTGTTAGTTCAGGGGTGTATATTCTGCAAATGTAACCTTGCTAAGGAGGGGGTAAAAAAAAATAAAAATATGTGGTTTAGGGATAAAAAATGTAAAAATTCAGAGAAAATTAAGATAAAAACTTTACACTGAAAACATTTTTTCCATTTTGCTCCCCTACTTGGTGAAAAAAAATTAAAAGAATATGTAGGAGGGGGGATAATATGAATAAAAATAAAGAGCTCTGAAATTATTTTTCCATATTTACCCCTTCCTTGCAAAAAAAATTGGATGGAGAGAAAAATAAAAAAATTTGCAGCAGGGGGAAAATTGAATCTTGTGACGAATATACACCCCTGTGTTAGTTTGAAAATCTATTCTATAAGTGAAAGGGGTAGATGGACGAAGTGCATTTAAACTTGAATTTAGTGAACTGCATATTTTTTTCTGGTGAATAGTTTAAGCTATATTTATTGGACATATATTTGAAAAAAATTTCAATTTTCTACCAGGTAGTTTTAAAAGAATTAAGACTTGAAAATCCTATTTTTTTATATTCATTCATATGCAACATAAATGACTGTCATATTTTCACAAAAACAGTATGATGACTATTTTGGTGGTGCTTTATTTATTGCTATTTGTTGTAATACAAAATTATATAGGTATGTTAGATTTTATTCTTGTAACTTATGTGTGAAATCAAACTTTTTATATGCTCTTAATGCAACTATCCCTTTTTTTACAAACTTTTTTTTTTATCTTCACTAGGTACCTAAAATTTTAGATCATTGGAATGTTGTAACTTGTAACCTTCAGATAACTATTTTCCAATTTTCACTAAATTCTTCTTACTCTTGCTATATAATCTAGGTAAAAAACTGGAAATTAACCGCTGAAGGTGAAGAGGTTGCCTCTGCTGGAAGCCATGAAGCCAGAGTTTTCAACCAGGTTCCTGCTGATGGAATCCCACAGGTACAAACAACTGATTTTACTTACAAACAGCTGATTTTTCTCACAAACAGCAGACAAACAGCTGATTTTTAATGTAACTAATTTTGTTTATTCACTAAATGCTAGATTTAAATTTAATTAGATGTTTTAAAACAAAATGATCTTATTATCAACTAATGTAGAATTTTTTTGTGGGGGGAGAGGTGGGGAGAGAACTATAAATTTGATAAAGATTATATAATAGCCTGAGTTGATGAAGAAATGTGGACCTTGGGGGAAGGTTGGATTCAGCAAGGCAATGTCCGCTGGATGGATCAAGATTGATAAATCACAGGTATACAGTTATGTGTACTGTATTATAGACGTAGGACAGATATTCCTTAATTATAGAGTAAACTCGCTATTCTTACCATTAACAAACTTCACTGATCAACTTTATTCATATAGTTAATAGATGTAATAATAAGTCGATATAACTTGTACTTATAATGATCCTGGGTTGGTATATAGTAACTGTGGTGTCCACACCTAGGGTCTCAAACCTACAGCTACAGGGGAGCGAACCTAGCTATGCTAAATTCTAAAATCAACTGAAGTTGTCTAACTTTGCATTGTTTTGCTTAAAGCCACAGCTTGTATTATTATGACAGCTACCACTTTTGGCCATTATCCATTTTAGCTGTCTATTTATGTTATTATTAGAGTTGGAGCAAAGCTAGTCTTTAACTTATCGCACAGTACACTATTTGTGAGGGACATGTTGAGTTTGAGTATTATACGTTAATTTCCTTCAAAGTGACTTGTTCACTTACAGATAAATGTTTTGTAATCAAATAGGTGGTTATCTGTTGGAATTTAATTAACTTAATATCATGGATATAAAAAAATAATAACAAAGATAGAATAGTCACAATAAGGGTGAAATAACAAGTACACTGAAGATATTTGGATTTTAGAAAGGGCAGCAAACTTTAAAGTAGTCGTGATAAGTAAAACATTCTTAACAATCTTTCAATAAAAGTCTTTTATGCACTTGCTATCATTTCCTTAATATAGAACAGCTGTGCTACGCGTACTTACAATTACATACCCGAGTAATTTTGCTAAAAATGTGAAATTAATTTATCTACCTATTTTAGGGTGCACCTGTTGTCCAAAGATTAATAGAATCTATTACCGATACTGTTATGGATCATATTGTTGCCATCAAGGAATATATATTGATCATATCTTCACAAATATAGGGGCACTTGAGAAGGGGAGGTTGATTTAGACAACCCAATTTTTTTTATATTTTAAAATAAGAAGTAAAAAAAATATTTTTGGGGGGGAGGGGGATTTTCTTTTTGGATGGGTTCACCTCCATTATTAATTACAGAACAAAAAAAATCTGGGAGGGGGGTGATATTTTTTCTAGAGTCGATTTCTCTTGGTAGGGTTGTGGTACCCTCTCCCCCACCCCCAAATAGTTATAAACTTTCCCAGAACCTATGAGAAGCTACTCTATAAAGAAGAACCATATCGGTTCGGTTCAGCGGTGAGCGAGATCATTCGGAACAGACACACACATACATCCTGTTACTTTATTATAAGGATAAACGGACAGACTATAAAAGAATATCCATTAATATATGTTGAACCATACAGAAAGGAGATGACAGCAGCATAGATGATAAAGTAAAAGCTGAATACAAGAAGAGAAAATTAGCCGAGGAAGTCCTGACAAAACATTATACACTGCAGAAAGGTCAGGGATAGAGTCACAAGTAAATATGTTAACAATTATCCGGTATGGCTTCCAAACCGATTATTGTCCACTTGTTAGAACCGGTTCTAAGCCATGGTCAAAACAATTTTCTCATATTGTAGAGTTTCGATTATAGACCGAATCTTACAGACAGGAAGGGTACTTAGTAATTGTTCTTCCAGTTTTCTTTTCAGGTAGGTAACTTTGGGTACCGGATAACCCCAAAAGGTTTAGGCACCGCTGATAAAGCCTTCTCGCAGGGGTTTGACATAAAAAAAACTTTCCCCTTCCCTCGTATATAAATAAATTTTAAGTAAAAGCACCAATTTTTTACTTAATTCTCTATCCTCCTTGCTAAAAGGAGCCAACTTCACGACCAAGATAGAGAAGGCGCCGACAGAGCTGACAGCTGATATGATTGCCACTGGCTCCTGGAAGACGACATCCCTAAAACCATATAATCTGGATGCTCTGGGCGTGGAAACAGGCGCTGGCTGTCTTCATCCACTTTTAAAGGTATATCTCAGGGATCTAAAAAGGATAGTACAATGGCAGATAAATTTATGTATGCCAATGAATATATACAAAATTATCCCTTCTGTAGATTACAATTAGTGGTTGAAACGTTTGAACACTCAACTTAATTAACCAACCAATTAGAATTCACCCCAAAGATTTCAAGCCAACGAATAAGAAAACGTTACTATAAAACTTTGGGTACTAGTGTAATAAACAGCCCAGGCGGCCCCATTGTCCCCTCTCTCTGTACAATGTATACCTATTGATCATTCAGGTAAGAGCTGAATACCGGCAGATCTTCCTGGAGATGGGGTTCTCAGAGATGACCACCAACAAGTTTGTGGAGAGCAGCTTTTGGAACTTTGATGCCCTATTCCAGCCCCAGCAACATCCTGCCAGGTACGTTTACCAAGGAGTAAGGAAACATAAAAGGGAATGTGATTCTGACAAAAACCATTATAAATGAAAATTTCCCCATAACCCCCTCCCTTATTTTTCCACTTACACACTTCCCTTCAGTTACATTAAAAAAAAGTTTTATGGCATTCTACGCCATTAAATATTTAATTTTCGGCAATTTCCAATGGAATAAACTGGCTAATTATAAGCTAGTATTGAATAAACATTTCTACCAATAACATAAATCTACGGGAAAAAACTCATCCACTTTCCTTATTTCAATCTAATTCAAAATAAAGGGGTTGCTTGTTTGCTCAACTAGGCCTTTTGAGGGTAACCGCCGAAATATGAAAACAAAACTATTTTAGAGATGCGCATGACACTTTCTTCATATCAGACCCGGCTACCTCCACCAACTTTCCATCCGACTACCTGGAGCGGGTTAAGAAGGTGCACAGCGAGGGAGGATTTGGTTCTCAGGGGTATGGCTATGACTGGAAGATTGACGAGGCCTCCAAAAATTTGCTAAGGTAGGAACTACGCCCATAACCCGAGAACGCGGCTCAAAATGTAGCGCATCCCCTCGTATTCGGGAAGGTGATAGGTTCGAAAACCGGCTTAACACTGCATCATAACTAAAAACGTTAAAAATAGTTCCTAATGATACTATGTCAGGTGTGCGACTTTAATAGTTAGAGTAGGGGGGAATGCCTTGTTCCAAAATAGGCGCGACTCATTACCATGCACAGGATGATAATCTAAAATCACTGAAGAGTAAAACAACCTGGATACCTATAGAGGACGGGATACACCAGAAGGAGGTCTTATTATGGTGTATCTATGAATAATTTATTAATTGGATCTTAAACCAGATTTTCATGTTATCTAATAAAGTGCAACTTGCAGCAGTCAAAAATAACGATTCCCCCATTAAAACCCCTTTATGACATCCCCTGCCCTCCTATTGGATGAACGAACTGACTGACCAATAAACGAGTTCGATGTTAGCAAGCTAAATTGAGGACAATTTTCCCCATGTCATAATATCCACGTATATTCTACTCTACATCCATTCAACCAACCCTTTAATTGCACGACCTTTGTCTGGAAGTCCTAACTGTGCATGATAATGCAATGCGCCAGTTTTCTGGTCAAGAAATTCCCCCTACTCTCACTATTAGTGTCACACGTCAGAGAGAGACATAGCACTGAGCAGCAATTTTAAGTTTCCTTGTAAAATAACAATTTCCAACAGGTGTCATTTACAAGATCTTTAATACATATCAGTGACAAAAAATGATATTTTTTGTTAAAATCATCTATTTTACCTAAGGACCCACACCACAGCCGTCAGCGCTAGAATGCTGTACGAAGTGGCCCAGAAGGACAAGTTCGAGCCCGTCAAAATGTTCTCCATCGACCGTGTGTTCCGTAATGAGACACTGGACGCCACCCACTTGGCCGAGTTCCATCAGATTGAAGGTGTTGTTGCCGACTATAATCTAACGCTGGGCCATTGTATTGGTGTCATTAATACTTTCTTCACTAAGCTGGGTATTGAAAAGTTAAGGTAAGTTGAAGTTAACATTCTAAAATTATTCTTCCAAATAGTGTTCAATGAAAAAGTAACAGGATGATTGTCTGTTTTTAATGAATGATCTTGCTAACCGCTGAAAACTAATATTATATGGTTCTCCTTTACAAATATGCTTTGCATAGTTCCAGGAAAGGTTTATAACTTTCGAAGAGGATTCCTACACTTTTCAAGAAAAATCGCCGTTAGAAAAATTATCCCTACCTTGCCCCGGGGGGGGGGGGGGGGGGGGGGGGGGGGGGGGGGGGGGGGGGGGGGGGGGGGGGGGGGGGGGGGGGGGG